>WAAF01001130.1:93521-108274 GCA_013400475.1 Tricholaema leucomelas | reverse complement strand
GATTGGCATTGGAATGGGCTGCTCAGGGAGGTGGTGGAGTCACTGTCCCTGGAGGTGTTCAAGCAAAGCCTGGCTGAGGCACTTAGTGCCATGGTCTGGTTGACTGGACAGGGCTGGGTGCTAGGCTGGACTGGATGATCTTGGAGATCTCTTCCAACCTGGTTGATTCCATGATTCTGTGATTCCACCTATCACCTGAAATGTTGGCATCTGCTCTGAAACAAAACTGTTGATGTTGTTGCATCAGTAATGCATATACACAGTTACGTTTCACTCACAAAGTACCAGGTCGTACATGGCTTCTAAGTCCTTTCTCTTTCCAAATTTGAGTGTATTCTATATTTGAAGGCTGGAACAAATTTTGTGTATGAATGACTCAACTTCAAAATGTTTTGTTTGCACTGCAAAATATGATACACTCATCTGGCAGGTTTTGCTGGTTTTCCCACTGACTTAGCAAGTGTTATGCAAGCAGTGCTATCCCTTGACTTGAACAGCTCCTGTTCCTGTAGATACAGAAGCACAGAGCTTTAAAATGTTTTGTTAAGTAGTAAAAAGTGACAATGCACTTCATTAAAATTAAGGGCACTATTTCAAGATTTCTGTAAGTGATACAAAAAACAGAACAAGGGATCACTGTCACAAGTTGTGCTGGGGGAGTGTGATGGTTTGGGTGTTACTCGCACCCCTACACTTTGGAAAATCACCCAGACTAGACTCAGCTACTGGGAATTGAGTGAAGCTTTATATTTACAGCTTAGCACCATATACTAGCAGGTATTTACAATATCTACAGCTATAGGCAGAAATAGACAAGTTAAAAAGTGATACAGAAACACAACAGCCCTCCCAGAAACCAGAGTCCCCAGGAGGGGCTCCCAACCACCCTTCTACCTCCTCCCCACCCCTCTACCTTACCCCAGACTTTGCCTTATGTTTAAGGTGAGTTTGCAGGGTTGGCCATGTGGGTTAGAAAGCAGATGGATTAGTCACACAGACAGCAGGTCAGGTTAGAGAGAAGTGCAGCCCCAAAGACAGAGAGCAAACAACTGTGTTATCTGTGTTTGTGTTCTTGTTCTTACACATGTCAGTAAGCCTATGAATGAAGTACACATCACCATTGTTTTCTTTTCACAGCCTATAATCTAATTCTTCTCACCAAAACATTCTAGCTAGGCTCAAACTAGCACAGTGAGGTATAGGCTGGATGTTAGGAGGAAGTTCTTGACAGAGAGAGTGAATTGCCATTGGAATGGACTGCCCAAGGGAGGTGGTGGAGTCACTGTCCCTGGAGGTGTTGAAGAAAAGTCTGGATGGGGCACTTAGTGCCATGGTCTGGTTGATTGTACAGGGCTGGGTAACAGGTTGGACGGGATGATTTTGGAGGTCTCTTCCAACCTGGTTGATTCTATGATAACTAATGGACAATATTCAGACCATATCCACTGTGGAACCTCTTGTTTCATTCTCATTTCCACTATGTTTTTAAGTTACAAATTTCTAGGCTTTAAAACCTGAAATAATTTAAAATGAAAGCTGAATACTGCTACAGTTAAAACTAAGAGAGCATCAAATTGGCAGATTTATACTGTAGATGGTAGCTACAATGTTCTGTAGTTTTGGAGTGTGGATAGAGTAGGTCATACAGCAATAATCATGACAGATGCTGACAACAATCACAAGTTATTAACACCAGTTTTGGAGTCTGGAAATCTAAGATTGTAGTCCATAATAATGTCTCAGGTTTTTGTACTTTTCCAGTGTTTCATACATAGCAGTGAAAAGCATCTGCTACAGACTTTGGCTTATGGATTAAATAGCAGGATATAAAAACATTCAAGTGTTTGAGGATTCTGATAGCTTACATATCCTTTCTGAAGATGAGATTGGAGCCTACTCTCAAGTCAGTTGTTTATTAATTTGTTAGACCTTTTATTCAATGTTTAAGCTATAATTCCTTTAGCTCAGTGCCTCGAGTCACATTCCTCAAGCAACCTCAAAATGGGTGGTCGTAGTACATTGGCAGTCCATGGGAGTCTGTAAATAACAAAACCCACTTAAATAACACATATCATGGGTGGCCCAAGGGTTTCCTGGGAGGGACAACTTCAGGAAGGCACCGTGGCTAGAATAGGACATTCACATTTATAAATGTAGTTACCATTTGATTCTACTAAATGTGGTTGACCATGCGACAGTCACTTCCCTGAGAAGCAGAGACATTNCTGGAGTACTGCATCCAGTTCTGGAGCCCCCATTACAAGAATGATGTGGACATGCTGGAGTGTGTCCAGAGAAGGACCATGAGGATGCTCAGAGGGTTGGAGCAGCTCTGCTATGAGGACAGACTGAAAGAGTTGGGGCTGTGCAGTCTGCAGAAGAGGAGGCTCCCAGGTGACCTTCTTGTGGCCTTTCAGTATCTGAAGGGGGGCTACAAAAAGCTGGGGAGGGACTTTTTAGGCTCTCAGGGAGTTATAGGACTGGGGGTAATGGAGCAAAGTTCAAGTTGGGGAGATTCAGACTGGAGGTGAGGAGGAAGTTGTTCATTGTGAGAGTGGTGAGAGCCTGGACTGGGTTGCCCAGGGAGGTGGTTGAGACCCCATGGCTGGAGGTGTTTAAGGCCAGGCTGGATGAGGCTCTGGCCAGCCTGATCTAGGGTGGGGTGTCCATGCCCATGTCAGAGGGGTTGGAACTAGATGATCTTTGTGGTCCCTTCCAACCCTGACTGATTCTATGATTCTAAGATTCTGCATGCAGAGTAACTCCTTATGAAATTGTCTCACAGGTCACAGTCTCATTTTAAGACATGTTTTGGTTGACTTCTTGTTTTTTAGTGAATAAATTCAGAGTTTACAACTCTACATTTCAAACCACAAAGCCAGGTGTAGTTATTGGATTGTGGTGAGGTAATGAAAGACCAAAATAACACATTACACATCTTGTAGTATCGTTAAAAATAGGTAAACTCTTCAATTAATACAGTTTCACTTTGTAATACTGTATACAGTTGTACACTTGTGCTGCTCTCTTGCCAAACCACAGAATTTTCCCAGACCTTGAGGTTGAAGGAAACTTGTGTGCAAAGTAGCTGTGAGGAAAAGATGAACTGTGTTTGCTTAGTGTGGAAGCGAATCACTTTGATGACCTTGTTATTAGAGCAGAGCTTCTTTTTGTTGACCATTTCTTATGAATCACACCACCTCCACCAGTACAGCTCCTTGTGCCAGTTTGAAGCTAGCTAGAATGTTTTGGTGAGATGAATTAGATTATAGGATGTGAAAAGGAAACAATGGTGATGTCTGCTGCACTCATAGGCTTGCTGAGATGTATAAGAGCAAGAACACAAATAGAGATAGAATAGAATAGAATAGAATCAAGCAGGTTGGAAGAGACCTCCTAGATCATCCAGTCCAACCTAGCACCCAGCCCTATCCAGTCAACCAGACCATGGCACTAAGTGCCTCAGCCAGGCTTTTCTTCAACAACTCCAGGGACGGTGACTCCACCACCTCCCTGGGCAGCCCATTCCAGTGGCAAATCTCTCTTGGGCTCTGGATCTGGCTGCAGGCACTTCTCTGGCTAACTTGCTAACTAAGCCTTCTGCTTCCTAACCCCCCTGGACAAAACTCACCTTGAACCTAAGGCAAGATCTGGGCTAAGGTAGAGGGGTGGCAGAAGGTGGAAGGGTGGTTGGGAGCCCCTCCTGGGGACTCTGGTTTCTGGGAGGGCTGTTGTGTTTCTGTATCACCTTTTAACTTGTCTATTTCTGTCTATAGCTGTAGATATTGTAAATATCTGCTTGTATCTTGTGCCAAACTGTAAATATAAAGCCTCACTCCTCAATTTCCAGATCGACTGAGCCTAGTCTGGGTGATTTTCCAAAGTGTAGAGAGGCAGGTAACACCCAAACCATCACACGCCTCCTGTTTAAAATATCAATGGTGATAGTGGTTTGAATGTCTTCCATTTATTCCCCATGTGTCAGTGAATTTATCCATTCCTAGTGGTTTATTTTAACATATTTG
Organism: Tricholaema leucomelas; assembly: GCA_013400475.1. NCBI lineage: Eukaryota > Metazoa > Chordata > Aves > Piciformes > Lybiidae > Tricholaema lacrymosa > Tricholaema leucomelas. The sequence goes on along the minus strand of WAAF01001130.1, from coordinate 104,249 downwards.
TCAGAGATGGAAAACTGTAAAATTTAGTCATGACAAATCAGCAGACCTTTTTGTTCCCCTGGTAGTCTGGGTAATATATTGTTTTTTTTCTGCATTAAATGTAGTCTTATGTCTGTCGTCTTAGAAAATGCAGATCCTGCAATAGCAAACCCAAGTACATTCAGTGAAAGTAAATGAGGGAAAAAAACAACCAAAAAGATGTTGCTTTAAGTGGCAATTAAGGTCAAATCCTACCAGAGTTTTGTCAATGTTTTGATTTTAACATGTCAGTTATTTATTTCTGACATTTTTGCTCTCTGGACAAATTATTAACACATGTTTTTCTTCTCAACTCTCAAGGAAAAGAAATGTTTCTGTATTTCTAAAGTGAGCAAAAAAGACATTATTTACACTTTTTGTGTGCTTGCTCTTGTCTGTTTTGAAAAATGTGAATGCTTCAGCAGCATGAAATAAATGCTAAAATCATATGGCAAGGATGTAGTATTTTCATGAAGTATGAGAGTGATTTGCCTTTGGAATGGGCTACCCAGGGAGGTCGTGCAGTCGCCATCCCTGGAGGTGTTGAAGAAGAGACTGGCTGAGGGACTTAGTGCCATGGTCTAGTTGATTAGACAGGGCTGGGTGCTAGGCTGGATTGGATGATCTTGGGGGTCTCTTCCAACCTGGTTGATTCTGTGATGCTGTGATTCTATGTTTTGTTGGCTTATGAGGGGAATCCTACTGCATCATGTTGAACATGTACAGCAAGCGTGACATGAGTCTTTTGTTTTGTCATTCTGCCTCAGAATTTTAGATGTTTACCATGTGTACTTGTGTTTGTTTAACCATCAGGAACAGTGTGGCCAGTAGGACAAAAGAGGTTATCCTTTCAACACTGGTCAGGCCACACTTTGAGTCTTGTGTCCAGTTCTGGGCTCCTCAAATCAAGAGACATATGAGATACTGGAAGGTGTCNTACAGTCTCAAGTTGTGCCGGGGGAGGTCTAGGCTGGATGTTAGGAGGAAGTTGTTGCCATAGAGAGTGATTGGCATTGGAATGGGCTGCCCAGGGAGGTGGTGGAGTCACCATCCCTGGAGGTATTCAAGAATAGCCTGGCTGAAGCACGTAGTGCCATGGTCTAGTTGATTGTCTAGGGCTGGGTGCTAGGTTGGACTGGATGATCTTGGAGGTCTCTTCCAACCTGGTTGGTTCCATGATTCTAAAGAAAAGGAGTTGCTTTATGGATATGATTCTTACCAGTGTTAGCTTATGTCATTAATAAATGTTTGGATAATTACATGTTGAAATAGTTACACTTTATAATCTCCTATATGAAATACTAGATCCCCAAAACTCCATTGGCACCATCCTACTCTACACTTTGTGTGGAGCATATTATTAATCTGTTTATTTGTATTCAAAATGCATATACGAGTGTTGAGACATTCATCCTGACTTTGTAATGACTCTTTAAAAAAAAACAAAAGAAAAAAAAAGCAAATGTTCCTCGGTTCCATTTGGGGTTTTTTTTGATTGTTTTTGAAGGATATAGGTGTGTCAGGTAAATATATAATAAGGTTTATCCCTGTTTCTGCTCTGTCTGTGGCCAGAAGATGACATCTTAGTCAGGCAAAACTGCAGAGAGAAACGTATATCACAGTATCACACAGTCTCACAGTATCACCAACGTTGGAAGAGACCTCACAGATCATCAAGTCCAACCCTTTACCACAGAGCTCAAGGCTAGACCATGGCACCAAGTGCCACATCCAATCCTGCCTTGAACAGCTCCAGGGACGGCAACTCCACCACCTCCCTGGGCAGCCCATTCCAGTGTCCAATGACTCTCTCAGTGAAGAACTTTCTCCTCACCTCGAGTCTAAACTTCCCCCGGCGCAGCCTGAGGCTGTGTCCTCTCGTTCTGGCGCTGGCCACCTGAGAGAAGAGAGCAACCTCCTCCTGGCTACAACCACCCCTCAGGTAGTTGTAGACAGCAATAAGGTCACCCCTGAGCCTCCTCTTCTCCAGGCTAAACAATCCCAGCTCCCTCAGCCTCTCCTCGTAGGGCTGTGCTCGAGGCCTCTCCCCAGCCTCGTCGCCCTTCTCTGGATACGCTCAAGCATATAGATCACAGATTTGTTCTTTGGAGTATATTTGACAGTCACTTGACTTAAAATTATTCAAAAGAAGTGTTAGCAACTTACCACAGCAGAGTACTAAAACACTACATAAAATAACTGTCTGCAATTAAAATTCACCATACATAACAGAAAAGAAATAGAACAGAATCTGGAAGGAATGAAAGAAACAAGGCAACAGCTGTGTCTTCACACCATTTCAGTGCAAAGCCTTAAAGTGCAGAAAAGTGTAGAACTGATGTTCATTTTTATAAGGTGAGAAGTTCTTAGAACACAAAAGAGGAATGAAAAATACTCCATAGAGAATGGTAAATAGGAGGTGAATAAAAAGAGATACGCCTTGTGTTTGCAAGACAGTGACATTAGAAATGGCACACACTTCACCAAGTGTGGGAATAACTAAACACAAAATGAATTTTGCTTTGATAGACATCTGGAAGGTTGGTTTTATGGAACAGTGGATTCTCATAATATTGTTTACATGTAAAATTCAGAGGATTATGGATGACTGTACATAAAGACAGACTAGTAGCTGTATTGGTATCAAACCTGCTTTTCCAAGTAGATGAAATTTGCCAGATGTGAAGAAATATAATTTTAAATCCCAGAGCTCTGGGAAGGAAATTGTTTTAGTGAGTATTCTAATTTGAAAAGAAATATCTTATTATTAATTTACACCAGAGCCATTTTTTAATACATGGCAAAATTCAAAGCAAAACTGTAGAATAGCTCAGTTAACTATACATGGAAATCCAATCCCTTAGAATACAAAATACACTCACAAGTTTGAAAACTCTTGAGTTTGACAAATTTGTTTAAAATATTTGTAACAGGATCAGTGTGCTATTTTTTTTGGCAGTGGAGTCTACTTTTCAGGCCAAGAGTTTGGGCTTTAATTGGCCTAAACCAGGACATTATACAACTTGTATGGTAAAAAAACCTTGATATTTAGAGACAGGGTCTCTTTCCAAATACAGATCTCTGTTTAAATGTTAATCATTGTAGTTGTACTTAATTTCACATTGATTCTGTGATGGTTTGGGTGTTACCTGCCCCCCCACACTTAAGAAAATCACCCAGACTAGACTCAGCCCAGCCTGGAAATTAGAATGAAGCCTTCTATTTACAGCTTAGCACAAGATACGAGCAGATATTTACAATATATACAGAAATAGACAAGTTAAAAAGGTAATACAGAAACACAACACCTCTCCCAGAAACCAGAGTACTCAGGAGGGGCTCTCAACCACCCTTCCACCTTCCTCCCACCCCTCTACCTTACCCCAGACTGCCTTATGTTCAGAGGTGAGTTTGGAGGGTCGGCCAGGGGGGTTAGGAAGCAGAAGGATTAGTCAGACAGATGTCACATTAGGTTACAGAGAAGTTCATGCAGCCCCAGAGGTGGAGAGCAACTCCCTTATCTATATTTATGTTCTTGTTCTTATACATCTCAGCAAGCCTATGAGTGCAGCAGACATCACCACTGTTTCCTTTTCACAGCCTATCATCTAATTCTTCTCACCAAAATACCCCAGCTAGGCTCAAACTAGCACAGATTCCAAACTATAAGTAAGGTGACCTCATGTTTTGTGTGATCAAAGTACAAGATCCTAAACCGTAGACCTTGCTCTGATTGATGTCAGTGGAAACAGGCATCCATTTAATTTGAAACAGTATTGTGTCTGAAGACTGTTATGAAACTAGAATAAATAGCAGCAAAGCCTACTAGAGTAGTCTTAGAGCCACAGTCATGATGGAAATAATAATAAATGGGTGTAAGAGGTTAATGGATGGTGAACAGGGTAACCTGCTTGTTTCCCTCCCCAACACAGAAGTGAGGGAAATGTAACACACAAAAACTTTGGATTGAGATAAAGATAGTGAGATAAGAGTTTAATATAAATGAGAGAACATAAATGCACAATTACCTTAGCTTGGGTTACTTGCTGAAAAAGCACTGTGAAATGCAGGAAAGGGAGGAAAAAAGCAGCATAAACCAGAAAACCCAAACCTGTATGCTACTCAACTCCCACCTGTATCATTGCCAGCCCTACAGAAAAGAACCAGCTTCCAAAACCTGGAAACCAAAAGCAGCAGCTGGAACAGGAAGCCTTCTCTCGTGGCACAATCTGAGCTTCAAGCCCCACAGTACTTTTCTCTAGCCAGCACTTTCATTTTGAAGCTGACGTGAGGCAGGATGGTTTTCAATAGCAGCAAATTTAAATTCAACCTATGACAACAGGGAACCAAAATACATAAAATAAGACAGTTCTTTGTGAAAAGCTGTCTGCAACTGCCTGAAGGGAGGCTGTAGCCAGGTGGGGTTGGTCTCTTCTGCCAGGCAACCAGCAAGAGAACAAGGGGACACAGTCTCAAGTTGTGCTGGGGGAGGTATAGACTGGATATTAGGAGGAAGTTGTTGGCAGAGAGAGTGATTGGCATTGGAATGGGCTGCCCAGGGAGGTGGTGGAGTCGCTGTCCTTGCAAGTGTTCAAGCAAAGCCTGTCTGAGGCACTTAGTGCCATGGTCTGGTTGATTGGCCAGGGCTGTGTGCTGGGTTGGACTGGATGATCTTGGAGGTGTCTTCCAACCTGGTTGATTCTATGATTCTATAATTTATGCTGCTTGTGTTAACATTTTAGTATTAGTTTTGCAGGGTTTTTTTCATTGTTGTCCTACCTGCACCTCCCTTTTGAGGGCCCATTCCTACTCTGTTTTTAAAGGAAGAATGCATATAGCTGAATTAGGCAGAAGCATCAAGAAAAACTCTGACATTCTGTTTACTGTTTGTCTCATCAGGAACTTAGGTTTGGTCAGTTTGAGATTCTTAGTTACTGAAAAAGTAATTAGGTGTTTTCAGTAGAGAATTTTGTCCTTGGAAGATTTTAGTTGGTCCAGGGTTTGTAAATAAGGACATTCTACTACTACAGAAGGAGCTCAGGAAGGTCAGGATAACTTCAATAAAAACTTGGTGCTTTGGTGTGTTACATATGAACCGTTCAGCTTATGAGCTCTGCTTATTTTGTTTTGCCAATATTATTATTCTTAAAACTTTCACTAAGTTCCTATGGCAGCTTTATGTGTGTCATCTGTGAAGGTCCTGGAGAGAATTACCAGCAGCAGGATGTTGGCTCAAGCCAAAGGGACTCCCAAGACACTTTTCCCAATAAATGATTGTAAGATGGTGATGAAGATTGAGCTATATTTTTATTACAAATGATGCCACTGCTAAAGTGAATGTATTCTTACAGTAGCTCTGAGGTTCTCTAATCAATTAGGCTAAGAAAGATACCACTCGAGGTCACTCAGGGCATGAATATGCAGTGATAATAACCTGAAAGAAAAGACTGTTTCCTTGAAAATTAGGGGTGGATTCTTAGGGAAATGTGCCGATTCACAGCTGCATTCCTTCCCGCTGATTTGAAGTCCCTTTCAAATGGAGAGGTTGGATTTGTAGCCACAAAAGTGAGACGCTCTCTACAGCTTTTACCTCAAGTTCAGAGAACAGGACGGGGAACAGTGGAGTGCAACAATTAAAGATGTGCCTAGTCTAAAGTGCTCTACTCCATGTGTGTGCACAGACTATGCATGTCTGTGTAGACTACTCCAGAGTTTATGTAGGTGTGCATGAAGGGTCCAGCCTTGCTTTATTCACAGCAGACTCAGTGGAGTACTGGCTAGCCATTCTGTGTCCTGTGGCAGTTTGTTTTACTCCAGCACTGCAGATAAGTGAATTAACTCTTGTCTGCCTTACTAACTCGCTAGAAGCTAATGCAAAACTAACATGACTATTCACTCAAGTAAGACTGCACAGTGCTGTACTAACCCATATGGATGTATCACCTTAATTCTTTGTTGTCACAAGGACAAGAGCACCGTGGTCCATTTCAGAGTACAGATGTGCTCTAAATGTCATGCTTGGAAGTTCTTTGGTTTTATTTCTATCATAATATAAATAACAGACTTCTTGTAAGCTTAGCTTTATTTTAAATTTAGGGTGTGCATTCTGATTGCTCACAGGAGCACAGGATCACAGGATGTTAGGGGTTGGAAAGGACCAAGGAGATCATCAAGTCCAAGCTCCCTGCCAGAGCAGGACAATCCTATCTAACACAGATCACAGAGGAACACATACAGAGAGACCTTGAAAGTTTCCATAGAAGGAGACCCCACAACCTCTCTGGGGAGCCTGCTCCAGTGCTCTGTGACCCTTACAGTAAAGAAGTTTCCCCTTGTGTTGAGGCAAAACCTCTTTTGCTGCAACTTACACCCATTGCTCCTTGTCCTATCACAGGGAGCAGTGAGCAGAGCCTGTCCCCCTGCTCCTGGCCAGCCCTCAGATATTTATAGACATTTATTAAATTCCCTCTCAGTCTTCTCCAGACTAAAAAGCTTGAAGTCCCTCAGCATCTCATAAGGCAGTGCTTCAGTCCCCTAATCATCCTTGTATACCCTCCACTGGACTCTCTCCATCAGATCCTTGTCTTTCTTAAACTGCGGAGCCAAAAACTGAATGCAGTACTCAAGATGAGGTCTCACCAGGGCAGAGTAGAGGGGGATGAGAAACTGCCTTGATCTGCTGGATATACTCTTCTTAATACACCCCAGGATCCCATTGGCCTTCTTGGCCACAAGGGCACATTGCTGTGCCATGGTTAACTTGTTAGTCACCAGGACTCCCAGGTCCCTCTCCACAGGGCTGCTTTCCAGCAGATCTCCTCCCAGCCTGTACTGGTGCAGTTTATTATTGCTTCCCAGATGCAGGACTCTGCACTTGTCCTTGTTGAACCTCATTTGGTTCCTCTGTGCCCAGCTCTCCAGTCTGTCCAGGTCTCTCTGGATGGCTGCACAGCCTTCAGCTCTATCAGCCAAGCCTCCCAGCTTGGTGTCGTCAGCAAAAATCACCCACAGTTACTTATTGCAAACCTTTTATGTGTATTTGAGGTGCAGTAGACAGAATGAACTTGGTACTTGAGCTGCTGCATTTAAGATTGTTATTTGGCTGTACAAATTGTGCGCTTAAAGACCTTTTAAGAAGCTATTAATCTAATTTCTCTGCTGTTTTTCTTCTGTGAGCTGAGAAATTCCAGGAAACTAACTCTGGTTAGTCTTCTGTTGGTGTTTCGAATATTTTATGAATGTATATTATTTTAGTGATGTTTTTGCTCCAAATTGCAATGTGGCACTACAGTTTTTTTCCTGCAGAGTATTTGCAACTTTTGAAAAGTTGACAGAAATTGGCAAATATTCAGTACACTAAAAATTGAAATATTGTTGTGTGTTCCTTGTATCACTTGCTAGGTAGAGAGCAATCTACTGTTGTGTGTATTTAGGGGCTTTCATATTTTAGAAATAAAATATGCATTACATAAAGTATTTCAATTCAAGAGAGAGAGGGTGAGGTATTGGAAGGTGTCCAGAGAAGGGCAATGAATCTGCTGAGGGGCCTGGAACACAGCCCTGTGGGGAAAGGCTGAGGGAGCTGGGGGTGTGCAGCCTGCAGAAGAGGAGGCTCAGGGCTGACCTCATTGCTGAGGTCCCTGAAGGGAGGCTGTAGCCAGGTGGGGTTGGTTTCTTCTGCCAGGCAAGCAGCAACAGAACAAGGGGACACAGTCTCAAGTTGTGCCAGGGGAGGTCTAGGCTGGATGTTAGGAGGAAGTTGTTGCCAGAGAGAGTGATTGGCATTGGAATGGGCTGCCCAGGGAGGTGGTGGAGTCACCATCCCTGCAAATGTTCAAGCAAAGCCTGGATGAGGCACTTAGTGCCATGGTCTGGTTGATTGGATAGGGCTGGGTGCTAGGTTGGACTGGATGATGTTGGAGGTCTCTTCCAACATGGCTGATTCTTATGATTTGATTTGATTTTCTCTAATAACATAACAGATTGGATAAATGAGTCTTTATCTTAGTGGTGCTTCTGTAAATGTTTGTATTTGAACTTTCTGGACTTTGGCTGTGAAAGATGGTTGAGATTATTCTTTATGATTTTTGGTCTAGTGTCTGGCTAGTGAAAGCTAATTTGTTCCTAATAGTTTGGCAAGTCACTCAGTTCATGTGCTGAGTGCTGGGATCACCAGCACTGAATGCACTGAAGTCACATCTGAGGAATGCATTAACCAAGTAGCAATCTTCTGCTCTGAGAATTCTATTTCTGATCATATTTGTTTCTTATCATGCCTCTCTTCCCTCTTGCCCACATGCAAAATCTTTTGTCAAAAGGCATGGCTTCAGATACATTGTGATGGTTTGGGTGTTACCCAGCCCCCCACACTTAAGAAAATCACCCGGACTAGACTCAGCCAAGCTGGAACTTAAGGAATGAAGCTTTATATTTACAGCTTAGCACAAGATACAAGCAGATATTTGCAATATCTTCAGCTAGAGACAGAAATAGACAAGTTAAAAAAGTAATACAGACACACAACAGCCCTCCCAGAAACCAGAGTCCCCAGGAGGGGCTCCCAACCACCCTTCCACCTCCTCTCCACCCCTCTACCTTACCCCAGACTTTGCCTTACGTTCAAGGTGAGTTTGGAGAGCTGGCCAGAGGGGTTAGGAAGCAGACAGATTAGTCAGACAGCAATTAGGGAGAGAAGTGCATGCAGCCAGAGCCAGAGAGCAACTCTGTTATCTATATTTGTGTTCTTGTTCTTATACATCTCAGCAAGCCTATGAGTGAAGCAGACAACACCATTGTTTCCTTTTCACAGGCTATAATTCCTCTCACTAAAATAACCCAGCTAGGCTCAAACAGACATGTAGAAAGTGCTCGTAAGCAGGATGAATCAGCGTACCCCAGTGTTCACAGTTTTCAAATTACTTGTGAATCATTAGTTTGAAATGTCATCTAACAGCCTAGAGCTTTCCCACTAAATGATACTTTGCACTGTCAGAAAGCCCAGTGTCAACCTTTGTTGACTTCAGATCAATGGCATATAGAATCATAGAATGGTTGAGGGTGGAAGGGACCTCAAGGATCATCCAGCTCCAACCCCCTGCCATAGGCAGGGACACCTCCCACTAGAGCAGGTTGCTCAAGGCCTCATCCATCCACAGCCTCCTTGGGCAACCCATGTACTCTTTGAGAAATTCCACTTAACAATGATCTCCATTTACATGTCCACTATTTTTCTTTTCATTTGAGACGTGATGCTCTGCTGTGTCATTGAAAGACTTTGCATCTCTGCATGCTTATTGGAATGACTACTGACAACGCTGATCATCTCAAAATATAAATCTAACTTGAAAATTTTAGAATGATCATCGAGGTGAGGAGAAAATTCTTCACTGAGAGAGTCATTGGACACTGGAATGGGCTGCCTGGGGAGGTGGTGGAGTCGCCGTCCCTGGAGCTGTTCAAGGCAAGGTTGGACGTGGCACTTGGTGCCATGGTCTAGCCTTGAGCTCTGTGGTAAAGGGTTGGACTTGGTGATCTGTGAGGTCTCTTCCAACCTTGGTGATACTGTGATACTGTGCCAAGGTAGAAAAGCAATGAATGTTCCCTCTGCTCAAGATGGTTAAACTTACTGTAGAATGGAGAACTTACATCATGAATGGAGAATCCATACCCTATGGCTGATCCTGCCCGAGGCTGCCATGCCTGCCTGCACTGTGTAAGATCATCTTCCATTCCCTGACAAGTCAACTTGCCATTTAAAGGCAGAGAAGCACTTGATTTAGCACTCCTGTATGCTTTTAAGTGTTAGATTCAAAGTGATAATAGCTTACTACCCTGAGAATGTAGTCTATGAAGACTGTAAATGCCATGCACGTTGCTGTTAATGAGCTACCTGGACTCTTTCATGTACGAACCGTTGCTACATGTCCCTGAGTAGCAGGAAGATACCTTTTTCATCTGGTGAAGTCTCATTATGTCTTACGCTTTTTGACTGCCAACAACTTTACTTCAGTTTACATGGAAAACACATCTGGCTGCTGCCTTTTTTCAAGGTGCATCTTAAGAATTACATTTGGTAGTTGCTTCCAGAAGTTTTTGACACAGTGGAATCTCCCTGGGCCTTCTGTTTCTTTCTTTGGGACAGTGATAATAAAACACTGCAGCAATGATTGGTTTTTAGCGAAATGACATTTCCACAGTTTCAGTCAGGAAGGTACAATTCTGCAGTTCATATATATAAAGTTACTTTTTAATCTCAGATTAAACTTTGTTGTGTACATATGTTTATGGAAGATGCAAAGATAGATTTTTCTCCTTTTCCCTTTTTTGGGTCAGAGGAATCATAGAATCAACCAGTTCGGAAGAGACTTCTAGGATCATCCAGTCCAACCTAGCACCCAGCCCTAGACAATCAACCAGACCATGGCACTAAGTGCCTCAGCCAGGCTTTGCTTCAACACCTCCAGGGACAGTGACTCCACCACCTCCCTGGGCAGCCCATTCCAATGCCAATCACTCTCTCTGCCAACAACTTCCTCCTAACATCCAGCCTAGACCTCCCCTGGCACAACTTGAGACTGTGTCCCCTTGTTCTGTTGCTGGTTGCCTGGCAGAAGAGACCGACCCCCACCTGGCTACAGCCTCCCTTCAGGTAGTTGCAGACAGCAATGAGGCCTCTTCCAGGGGTCTAACACAAGCACTTAGAAGAGGGGC
>WAAF01001130.1:42369-93057 GCA_013400475.1 Tricholaema leucomelas | reverse complement strand
TCCCTGGAGGTGTTGAAGCAAAGCCTGGCTGAGGCACTTAGTGCCATGGTCTGGTTGATTGGCTAGAGGTCAGTGCTAGGTTGGACTGGATGATCTTGGAGATCTCTTCTAATGTGGTTGATTCTATGATTCTTTCCCCTTGTTTTACTGATGAGCATGATGTCATGTGGCGTGGAATATACCTTTGATCAGTTGGGGCCAACTCTGTCTCTTCCCATCTTTTTGTGCACCCTCAGCCTCCCTGCTGCTGGGGTGGTGTGAGGAGTGGAAAAGGCCTTGACTCAGTCTAAGCACTGCTTCCAGCTGTAAAGCATCACCGTGTTAACACTATTTCCAGCACAAATCCAAAACATAGCCCCATGCAACTTCCTATGAAGAAAATTAACTCGCAGACAAAACCAGAACAGACCTGTACAAGAAAACTAATGTAGTCAAACTCTATTTATGCACATTTCTGAGACCTGCATCTTCATAAAGGTTTGTGGGCTTCTTTTTGAGATACTTTCTTACAAAGTAAATTCTTATACTACATTTAACACCAATAAAAAAAATCAGAAGACTGCATTTGTTGGTATGCCTGGTTAAATCCGTAGTATTTTCCATCTTCTTCTATTCCAGCCTCCTTTTTCTTTCTTTTTTATTTCTTCCACACTCCCTTCTTGAGTCATACAGAGTGAAGTCTGTTTGACTTTCTTTGTGGTTTTAACATATGCTTCGCTTTTACAGACGATGTGCGAGCAGATGTTGACTAAAGTTTGAAAATAGTTGGAAAAGAAAAAAAAAAATCTAAGTAAAATGGAATTTTCAGATTAGCTTGGTTGAGAAGAGTCCATAGGTTAAAGTGTTTCTTTTGTTGTTTTCAAATGGATCCTGGGCCTCTTAACATGCAAGGCATTTAAATATATATATATTTTTTTTGTGATCTTCCTTCAGTTCATTGCCCTAAAGCAAACTTCACTCTCTGGAAACATCTTTATTAAAGCCATGTGTTCTTTTCTTTTGCACTGCAGCTCACCACAGCCACCTTGGATGGCAAACTCCGATTGTTTATGCCCTGATATTTGCCAGCCAGCGGAGCTTTGGCCCTGATACGTAGAGAAAAATGACTTGCGGAGAGAAAGAAGATTGGTAACTGGCTGTAGGCAAGCAGCAAAATATGCCATTTTAAAGTACAGTTTTCTTTTGACATTGTTTTCTACAGGTTCTTCAAACTGTTCCCAGAGTTTTTCTATTGTATAATCTTACCTTTATTGCAAAACTATGGGTAAAGGATCAAAACAAGAAAGCTGCTCGATCTGACCTTATTCTAACAAATCTCCACAGAAGCTGCTTTCAAAGGACTTCTTGGGTCCTTACTCGGTAGTGTATTCTGTAGTGCATTGAATAGAATAGAATAGAATCAATCAGGTTGGAAGAGACCTCCAAGATCATCCAGTCCAACCTAGCACCCAGCCCTATCCAGTCAACCAGACCATGGCACCAAGTGCCTCAGCCAGGCTTTTCCTGAACACCTCCAGGGACGGTGACTCCACCACCTCCCTGGGCAGCCCATTCCAATGCCAATCACTCTCTCTGGCAGGAACTTCCTCCTAACATCCAGCCTAGACTTCCCTCGGCACAACTTGAGACTATGTCCCCTTGTTCTGTTACTGGTTGCCTGCAGAAGAGACCAAGCCTCAGCTGGCTACAGCCTCCCTTCAGGTAGTTGTAGACAGCAATGAGGTCACCCCTGAGACTCCTCTTCTCCAGGCTGCACACCCCCAGCTCCCTCAGCCTCTCCTCACAGGGCTGTGTTCCAGGCCCCTCACCAGCTTTGTTACCCTTTTCTAGGCACGTTCCAGTATCTCAACATCTCTCTTGAATTGAGGATCTCAGAACTTGTTTAGTACTGACCAACTCCTCTGAGAGTTTGAAGCATAGGTGAACTGTAATTTTTACTATTATTCCTGTTTAAAACAGCATTTTTTTTTAAACAGAAGAATAGCATTCTCAAGGAAGAGGATGCAGGAAAACTGAATGCTTGCTGCAAGCATGGAGGTTAAAACAGTCCCCATGGGACTGAAATAAAACAGAAATGCTTCCATTTTCTAGATCTTCTACCTTCTGGGACTATTTGTTATCAGTTCACAGTCAACCAGTGTGTATCTCAAAACATTTTTTAATCTTAGGCTAGTTTGATCTCTGCAGGAGTAGCCCTTCTTCTGAATCTTCCAGAAGTTGGAAAGTTGCCTGGCAGGAAAGGACCTGGGAGTGTCGTCTGACAGCTGGCTGAACATGAGCCAGCAGTGTGCTCAGCTGGCCAAGAAGGCCAACAGCATCCTGGCCTGTATCAAAAATAATGTCACCAGCAAGAGTAGGGAAGTTGCCATGCGCCTGTACTTAGCACTGGTGAGGCCACACCTTGAATACTGTCTTCAGTTTTGGCCCACTTACTACAAGAAAGACATTGAGGTGCTGGAGTGTGTCCAGAAGAGAGCAGCAAAGCTGGTGAGGAGTCTAGAGAACAAGTCTTACAAGAAACAATTGAGGGAACTGGGATTGTTTAGTCTGGAGGAGAGGATGCTGAGGGGAGACCTCATTGCTCTCTACAACTACCTGAAAGGAGGTAGTAGTGAGGTGGAAGATTGATCTCTTCCAGTATCAGGTGATATGAGAGGAGGAAATGGCCTGAAATTGCACTAGGTGAGGCTTAGATTGTACATTAGGAAAAAAATAATTAGGGAAAGAATGATTAAGCATTGGAATAGATTGCCTGGGGAGGTGGTGGGGTCACCATCCCTGGAGGTGTTCAAGAAACTTGTAGACATGACACTTTGGGACATTGTTTAATGGCCATGGTGGTGTTAGGTTGATGGTTGGACTTGATGATCTAAGAGGTCTTTTCCAATAAAACAACTCTTATGATTCTGTGATTATCTCTTCAAGTGAGTCTGGTGCTTTCTTGCTACTTTCACCAAGGACTTTTGCTGGGCAGAAAGCCTTTTGGGGCATTTTAGCCATGTCAATAGCAGCAGCAGCTGAACAGAGACTTGCATTTTTTCAGGACCTGCAGATGCGCAGCTCTTTAGGAGCCCTAGAATTTGTTAACTCCTCAGAGGGTGAGAGAGAATCTGTCCCATCACACAGGCACTAGGACCTTTCAAATGGAAATTCAGTGCAATTTTTTTTTTAGGTTCAAAAAATAGAAAAGTGGGATTTTTTTTTTGCCCCAGGCTCCTCAGAAATGCTTGAATGCTTGTGGCTTTAAGAATGGAAAACTTTAGCTGACGCACTTCGAGTCTGGCAAAATGAAGCACTTGAGAGCAGGTTTTCTAATGGCAAATAAGATGTAAAAACAGCCGTGGATGATACCATCTTACTATGTTTTAAATGGTGCTATTCACTATGTTTTCCTTCTGAGCTATGTTTGGTAGAAGAAGACAGGAGATTATGCCTAATTACTGCAGGTACAGTCAGAAAAGATTGCTCTTCAACATAATCATGTATCCACAGAAGCACCATGCCTTTGGTTTTACACAGGGAAACCTAAGAGTTTATATTTTTAGTTGCTGCCATAAAGACAAGACTAATTAAAATTAGACAGTCCTAAGTGCCGACAGGAAACCTTCCTGGTTAGCTAACGCAGATAATGTATCTTGGTTATAAAACACTGACACGGTTAAGTGCCAATGTTTAACAGGTCGTTGTGAGGAATTCTGAGTTTGCTTTCAGACTGCTCTGAGGGAAGGTGACTATCGTGCATCTCCCAAACACCTTAGGAAAATTAAAGTAAGCCAGGCTGGATGAGGCCTTGAGCAGCCTGCTCTAGTGGGAGGTGTCCCTGCCTATGGCGGGGGGTTGGAGCTGGATGATCCTTGAGCTCCCTTCCAACCTAAACCATTCTATGATTCTATGTGACCATGTCTGAGGAAAGCTGTTGGCAGTGGAATAATCCAGTTTCACTGAATATTCAGTGTCATTATGCAGCATCTGTCCTTCAATATCCTATATGTAGGGTGGCATTTTTGTGACTTTTTGTGTGCTACTTGGTGGGGGATTGTAATGGTTTGGGTGTTACCTGCCCCGCCCCCCCCCCCCCCCCCCCCACTTTGGAAAATCACCCAGACTAGGGTCAGCCGATCTGGAAATTGAAGAATGAAGCTATACTTACAGCTTGGCAAAATACACAAGCAGATATTTACAATCTATACAGCTATAGACAGCAATATGCAAGTTAAAAGAGTTAAAAGTTAATGCAGAAACACAGCAGCCCTCCCAGAAACCAGAGTCCCCAGGAGGGGCTCTCAACCACCCTTCCATCTTCTCCCCACCCCTCTACCTTACCTCAGACTTTGCCTTATGCTTAAGGTGAGTTTGGAGGCATTCACAGCATTTCAAAACTGTGCTGTGAATTGTATTTTTCTGTTTAAACAATAAGCAGTTCTTTTAATCTTATGGCAAGATATCTATGGTAAGATATCTATGGCAGGGGGTTGGAACTGGATGATCCTTGAGGTTCCCTAGTGCAGTCCTTATCAACCAAGGAAAATGCCTTTGTCATGTCTTCCCCTGGGGCCAGAGGTGTCAGGGGCTCCTGAGGACAGTCTCCAGCAGTACAGATGGAGACAAAGAAGACACCTTCCTTGTATCCTCTGTCACCAAGGCACCCACCTCATTCAGTACTGGGCCTACATTGCCTCTAGTGTTACTTTTTTCTGCAATGTATTTGAAGAAGCCCTTTTTGTTATCCTTGACTTCCCTTGCAAGTTTGAATTCTAAGGAGGCTTTAGCTTTCCTAGTTGCCTCCCTGCGACTTCTGACAACCACCTAATACTCCTCTCAGGTGGTCAGCCTCTCTTTCCACAATCTGTAGACTTCTTCCATTTGAGTTTGCTCAGCAATTCCCTATTTAACAATGTGGGTCTCCTGGCTCCCATTCTTGATTTCCTGCTTGTTGAAATGCTCTGACCTTGAGCTTGGAAGAAGTGGTCCTTGGATATTAACCAACTATCATGGGCCCCATTACCTTCAAGAACCCTGCCCCATGAGATTTCCCCTAGCAATTCCTTGGAAAGGCCAAAGTTGGCCCTGCTGAAGTCCAGGGTTGTGATCCTGCTTGGTATTCTGTTCTTACCACACAAGAGCATGAACACCACCATCTCATGGTCACTACAGCTAAGGCTGCCCTCAACCTTCACCACTTCAACCAGACACTCCTTATTGGTGAGTATGAGATCCAGTGGCACTCCTCTTCTAGTAGGCTCATCATTTGCTTTAAGAAATTGTAAAGGGTTAATGCTCTTGAGGGGTGGTCCTGACCCCAGGTCCTCCTGACTCCTCCCTGGGGGGGGTCTGAACCTGACTCCAGCTGTAATGGTTAGCCCACTCCCACTTCCTGCCTAGCCCCCTATAAAAGCAGAGGAACTTCCTGTTTCTCTTTCTTTTGCCTGCCTGTTGCCACCACCTTGTTGTTGCTGCTGCTCCTGGCTTACCACATGGTCTTCCTTCCATGTGGTGGACACATCCTGAAAATCTACCTCCATCCACTCCCATCGATCTGCTTGTATATGTATTTTTTGTATGTTGGTTGTTCCTTCCCTGTACCTCTTTGTAACTCCCCTACCTTACATACCTTCTATTTATTGTTAAAGGCTTTTTTAACTTCCAAATCAAAGTGAGACTATTTATTTGGGAGTGTTTTATCTTTTCCTCTCTATCTAATTCCTTTCTTTCCAAAAGAGGGGAGAGGGGAAGACATCCTATAATTCCTTTGCTTCTGTTGGTTATACTTTGAGTCTCTAGAAATTTAAACTAGAACCAAGACAGAAATTATCATTGATTCCCTGCCTCCCCTCAGATTTCTATTTTCTAGCTTAAATAAAGCCAGATTTTTCAGTATGTCTTCATAGGCCATGTTTTCTAGTCCACATTTAATTTTTATACTTTCTCTAGTCCCTCGTTCCCCTGTCTGGAAATGGCCTACGTGCTATGCTAGTGCTGTGTGAGTAGGCTGAAGGAAAGGCTTAGTGCATTTTAAATGCAGCACTTGTGATCTGACATTCCACTGTGATGCTGACTTTGTCTACAGCTAGGTGGCATTATTGACTCATGTTCTTCCCCTGGATTTCTGGATTCTGCATCATTTCAGTCCACTCTTCTAGCTGGCCAACGCCATGCTGACATCTGATCCTGCGCCTTCAAACACCTCCAGCCCCTCCTAATGTATTATTGTCTATACATTGGGAAGGTATGTTGTGGAAGGCCAAAACAGGCCTAAACATGTCCTGGCTTGCCTAGACATGTTTTCTGCTCTCCCTCTCTCCTGTTGTTGGGAAAAGCAAGGGCGGGAAAGGAAGACAAAAGCTTGATGCCTTTGAGCCTCCTTCTCTCCTTCCAAACTTGCAAACAGGGTACCTGCATGTTTTTTGGCACTTGTTTGCATTTTGCCCTAATAAGGGTAAGCAAGCCCAGGTTTCACCTGATATGGTCAGTTTTGGCAAAGTGCCATTCTGATTGGCAAAGAACTGTTAGTCTCAGTCTACACTGATGAAAAGAGATGAGCAGGTAAAGACAATGTACTCTGCCTCAATGTGCTTCTGCCTCATTGCTCTCAGCCCTTGGATCGTGCCATGCTCTACCTGCTACATAACAAGCCTTGACGCTTTGGGTTTGTCTACCTGGAAACTGTCTTGCTTCAAGTTTACCAGGGAATTGGCATTTAGTGCCTTCACACAATTGTGACATTGTGTCCATCGGCACATCTGCAAGACATCCTCTCTGCACCTCTGCAAGCCTCTGTGCCAAGTCTGGAGTCATCCAAGAGGAACCAGGGAAGAACTAGAAGCCTCGGTGTCTGACAACGCATCAACAGAACTCCCTGCAAGTGTCTGGGTACTCTCTGGAAACTGTAGTTAGCCCTGGGAACCCGAAGATAACTTTTGTGAGTAAATACTCAAAAGCCTTTTTGCAAAACTCTGTAAATTCTAATTGAATCCAAGTGCTTTCTGCCTTAAGCAGAAAGGAGTTTCTCAAGTCCATCTTCTTCCTCCTGCACCAAGGCTTTCAGCTCCTCTTGCTTGTTACCCATACTTTGTGCATTAGTATACATGCACTTCAGCTGGGCTGCTGCTTTTACTCCTATCTCTAGCTTACCATCCCCAGTTTCCTTCTTCTTTCTTTTCTTTCCCCCACCCCTTCACCAAAGATATGCTTTCTGCCTTAAGCAGTATAATTGACCACAAGAACTTCCAGTTTTAATAGTTTAATGTTTGTTGTATTTTTGCTAGTTATTTCTCAAGTGTTCTAGATTCTGCCTTTCCATCTGTGTAATGTTCTTAGAATAGAATAGAATCAACCAGGTTGGAAGAGACCTCCAAGATCATCCAGTCCAACCTATCACCCAGCCCTATCCAGTCAACCAGACCATGGCACTAAGTGCCTCAGCCAGGCTTTTTTGGAACACCTCCAGGGACGGTGACTCCACCACCTCCCTGGGCAGCCCATTCCAGTGGCAAATCACTCTCTCTGGGAAGAACTTCATGACCTGTTATTAAAAATACTGGTTGGTGGTGAAAGTCTCAAATGTCAACATTAATAAACAGTATTAATTTGGGAAATAAAATCTTGCACCATACTACCACTACAGACTAATGATTCTGGGTGGTGGAGGCCATGGTCTAGTTGATTGGACAGGGCTGAGTGATAGGTTGGACTGGATGATCTTGGAAGTCTCTTCCAACCTAGTTGATTCTATGACTTGCCTCCTAGGTTATCATTGCACTGCAAGGAAGGTGTTCATATTTCACTTACTCTAGATGGGGACATGGGGAGAAGACCTTTGGTGAGATAACTGGCTGAAATTACTGTCTTATTCTAGCAACCAGTGAAGGCAGGGCACTGCAACTATTGTTGATCTCATCGAGGTCAATAACATGAGTGTCATCATTACCGTGCCACAGTGCAGGTTTCTTGTTCCTCAACTCATCAGGACTTGGTGAAGATGCATTAGTCCCCTCTGTAGCAAAACCTATTAATCATGCACGTACCTTCTATGCACAGGCAGAGGCTTTGTAACAGTTTGTTGGCCTGACTCTTTTGCTAGGTTCAAGGAGATTCTTACCATGAGAAAGGCAATTGGCCCTTTGAGCAGAGATGTTAATCACAATACCTCACGTTTGTTTCACACATAATCCCTGCTTTCATTTTCAAAGAGCCATTCCTGTTTGCACTGATAGAATTAAGATGAGTTAACTCTTTCACTTTTCTTCCCTCTGAAGGCCTTGTATTAAGGTAGCATCAGATGCTGCAGTCCAGCTGTATTGATTTAGGCTTGGGGAGCTCATATCTTTGGTGAAGGGGTGGGGGGAAGAAAAGAAAGAAGAAGGAAACTGGGGATGGTAAGCTAGAGATGGGAGTAAAAGCAGCAGCCCAGCTGAAGTGCATGTATACTAATGCACAAAGTATGGGTAACAAGCAAGAGGAGCTGAAAGCCTTGGTGCAGGAGGAAGAAGGGAAAAAGAAAAGAAGAAAATTAGTTCCCACTCTATTTTTCAAGCTAGCATTTTCTGATTCTTTATGCAACTTCCATGTAAAGGTTACAGTGTCCCACTGCAGGACTGGCTATTCTAGCAGACCTACTGGAAGCTTCCAGCTGCTGTTTCTCTCATTAGCTGTGTCAAGTACAAGGAGCTTGGATAGTATTGCCTAATATTTCTCTGAGCAGTTGAGCTAACAGAAGAAAAGAATTATACACTTTGTTTAAGGCCAGGAGAAAAATGCAGATTATGTGAAGTAACCATTGTCTCCCTTGTTTCAGGCTTTTCATGTGGCAATTAATAGCAATAAAAGAAAGGATAAAAATTAACCTGATTTTCCTGCATCTTGTTTTAATTTTAAAACAAGACAGGATTTCAAAGTTCTGAGCCTTACTTGTCTTAAAGCCCTCTTAATTCGAATTTTATTCTCTACATGAAAGAAGACTTCTAGTCATTTACCAGCACCACACAGCATCCTTCTGCTCAGGGACTGTGATGTGGACAGTCAGGCTGCACTCAGCTCCTACAGCTTGCATGCTGCCAAATCTTTGAGGCACAATCCATTGTTTTAAGCCCCAGTAAGATGGTAAACAAGAAAAAAGCAGCTACAGCATAAATACAGGCCAGGATGCAGGGTTTGCTGGAATACTGGTCGAGTCCTTCCCATTTGTTTGTATCCTAGAGCCAACATGGAATGTGAGCTGTGAAAAGTAACAGCACATAGTAACGTAGCTGTGATTCTGCTTCCATCCTGTCACTCAGATACCTGCCAAGATACCTGGATGAAGCCCTTGTTTTGTTTTCCCAAGGCAGCACCTGCCCCTAAACCTGCCATTTAAGCTCAGTTTGGAAGTAAGAAACGTCTGTGTATAGTTTAGTCTCCCACAATGCCCAGAGGGATCTCATTTTACCTATCTGTAGACAGGACTCACAGGCAGCTACCAACCCCTGGAGAGAAAGTGCTGCCTCATGTCTGTGCACACTGACTAGCTGACCCAAAAACTATGCCTTGGGGGAGGATGCTGGTTTCAGGTGGTAATGACCCCAAAAAGGAGACCAGAGGCCGAAAATGTTCCTGGCCCAACTCCACACACTTGGCTAGGGTTACGCTAGGGCTGAGTTTGGCCTAGGGAATATGAAACACACTCTCCTCAACTGCAGATAAGAGGAAAGGAAACAGGACCTGAAAATGAATGAAATGCCTTCTGCCACGTGTAATCCTGGGCTATGAAAAGTACAGCTGGAAGGAGCTTTGTTCTGTCCTCCAGTTGAAACCACCGTGATCAGTGGTCTGACATGTCTTCCTCCTTGCTCCTACCCACGAGGTCAGAATATATTCAGGTGAAGCATGATGTGGAGCTGTGGGATCCCATAAATGCAAATTACCCTCTTCTGTACCATCAGAACTCACTAATCCAAAGACCTTTTCATCCACTGCAGTGTTTTTTTGCTTTCAGGGCAGTAAACTAAACTGAAATTGCTTGTGAAAACAGACTTGTGCAGTGTGGGAGTTACATAAATGGAACCTCAGGCTCAGTTCAAGAGACCTGGCAATGTGTTGCTGTTATTCTTCTTTAGAAACAGCTGATGCTTGTGCACTCTCCAGATTGCCAGCTGACACCTTAATATAAATCATATTCTTTAACATCTGGCAATTAAATACCCTCTGAAATGATCTGAGTGATTGTAGATGAATAGAGGGCACAGTCTCAAGTTCAGTGCTGGGCCTAGTCCTGTTTCTATCTTTATTGATGATCTGGACCAGGGGATTGAGTCCAGCATCAATAAGTTTGCAGATCACACCAAGCTAGGAGCAGGTGTTGATGTGTTGGAGGGCAACAGAGCCCTACAGAGGGACCTTGACAGGCTGGATGGGTGGGCAGAGGTAAATGGGATGAGATTGAACAAGGCCAAGTGCAGGGTTCTGCACTTTGGCCACAACAACCCCAAGCAGTGCTACAGGCCAGGAAGAAAGGGACCTGGGGGGGCTGGTAGACAGTAGCTGAAGATGAGCCAGCAGTGTGCCCAGGTGGCCAAGAGAGCCAATGGCATCCTGGCCTGGATCAGGACCAGTGTGGCCAGTAGGACAAGGGAGGTTATTCTGCCCCTGTACTCAGCACTGGTCAAGCCACACTTTGAGTCCTGTGTCCAGTTCTGGGCTCCTCAATTCAAGAGAGATGTTGAGATACTGGAACGTGTCCAGAGAAGGGTGATGAAGCTGGTGAGGGGCCTGGAACACAAACCCTGTGAGGAGAGCCTGAGGGAGCTGGGGGTGTTTAGCCTGGAGAAGAGGAGGCTCAGGGCAGACCTCATTGCTGTCTACAACTACCTGAAGGGAGGTTGTAGCCAGGTGGGGTTGGTCTCTTCTGCCAGGCAACCAGCAGCAGAACAAGGGGACACAGTCCTAGGTTGTGCCAGGGGAGGTCTAGGCTGGATGTTAGGAGGAAGTTGTTGCCAGAGTGATTGGCATTGGAATGGGCTGCCCAGGGAGGTGGTGGAGTTGCCATCCCTGGAGGTGTTGAAGAAAAGCCTGGCTGAGGCACTTAGTGCCATGGTCTGGTTGATTGGTTGGACTGGATGATCTTGGAGGTCTCTTCCAACCTGGTTGATTCTATCATTAAAATAAAGACTATAAGGTTGATGTAAACTTCAATATAGTTGGTTGGAGGAGACTGAAGGGTTAAGGCATTTTTCCTCAAGGTGTGGACATTCACTAAGAGCAATGAAATTATTGCACACCCTTTACATATATATCATAGTACACACACACTGTCATTATCCTACAAGCTCCTTGGGCAGACAGACTGGAAAAACATATTAAAGTTAATGAAAGACAACTGGAACTAACACCCAGCAACACCCCTATGCACTTGGTGTTTATTCTATGTAGTTAATACAATATTAAGAAGACACTTATAAAAAATGCATTTAGGAAGGGAAATAGCTTTCCCTCAGAGGGAAACCTGTAAGAAGGGTGAGGTTTCCTCTTGTAGTGCTTCATTCCGAATTCCTTTTCATCAGCTTGCCAAGTTATGTGAAATATACTAGAGCTTCAAGTCCCAGCCTTTACTAAGATTCACTAGAAACACATGGTCACTGTATTTGCTCTAAATGGAGCAGAAGAAACCATAACCAGAAAATGAATCTGGTTAAGTGACTGATAGTTGTTTTGATCTAATTGATGTCACCAAGGCCATATATGATACCAAAATCCACAGTGAAATCACAAAGAACTCCAGATACTGACTCCAGGCTCGCACCTGATTGATTGGCATTTAGTGTCATGGTCTAGATGGCTGGATAGGGCTGGGTGCTAGGTTGGACTGGATGATCTTGGAGGTCTCTTCTAACCTGGTTGATTCTATGGTTGTATGTGCTAGCATCAGGTAACCCACTGAAGGATCTTCCCCATAAATCTAGCCTTCTCTGTGACTGAAACGAGACCTTTCTATGAAAAGGATAACTAAAAGGAAATTGGTTCCTGCAGCAACTCTCTCTCTGGTCCTAACTCCTTCACTAACAGTTGGGAATACTTCCTGACACAGATTTGAATGTGTCAGAAAAAGGCACTCTGAGGTTTCCTTGATCTCTTAACCTTTCATTTGGATGCTTGCCCTTCTTTGCTTTTGCACTTTGCCATTTGCTGCAAAAAAGGACTCTTCAAGCCTTTATTTGGGGAAAACAAGGAGCAAATGAAATGCCTGCGTATCCAGAACTCACCCTTGGCATTTTTTCCTTAAAAATACAGCTCTGCAGAAATTCAAAGTTATAGTCACATTTCACTCTGCTCCCCTCCCTCTTCCTTTGTGTGCACACTTCACAGAGACAGGGAATGTGTATCTGGCTCCCAGTTGAAATGAAATTAACAAACAGCTCCATCCGTGGTGCTGGCAAAACAAGACCCTTTTTTCCTGGGAAATGTTGCTGTATTGTAAAAAGGGCTTTGTTTTGATGAAGACAAAATGTCAAAGAGCAGTCTTTGAGGTTTATTTCCCAACATGGGGAGATTTTGAGGAAATTCTTCTCCCTGAGACAAAAATGGAAATCTTCTGCTCTCCTTGCTGTTTCTTTGCCTGGTTTGTAGGCAGACAGTCTGCCTGCCTCCGCACTGTCCTGCTTTTCAAGATAGAAAGAATCATAGGAAGATGTTTAGTTAACAAGTCAGATGCCTGGAAAGGGGATCCCCGAAGTTGTAAATGAACTCTAGGAGCCAGTAAACCGCAACTCATGTTGTGCAAGCAGTGCAGGGAACAGCAGAGCCAGTGAAGAGCAACTCTTGTTCACAAGCGATGCAGGGAACAGTAGAGCCCAGGAGTCTGAGAATCCAAATTGCTGGATGGCCAGGGAGATCACCATGGAGTCCACAGCTTGATTGCTGGGCTGGCCTATATGATAAGGGAAAAAAAAGTTTGGGGAACTAGTGAGCAGCTTATCCAGCTTAAAATTGCCTATAGCATCTGGAAAAAGCAAGGCCTCCAGATGCTCAGCATCCTCTTGGAGACCCTGAGGAAAAGTAACTCGATGAAGATCTCAAACACCTAGCACCAAGATGTGTATGGGGAAACCAGGAGTACAAAGCGCAGGTGGGCTGAACTGACTAAGAAGTGGTGAGTTCTCTGCCAGAAATGAGACAAGTGTCTTTCTGAAGTTGCCACAGAATCTACTTTTTCACACGGAAAATTGCCTCCATGGAAAAACTTCCACCGGGTCTGGTTATTTGTCCTTCAGAAAGGTACAGGATTTCACACAGAATCACCCAGAACAGTAGGGGTTGGAAGAGACTTTTGAAGATCATCTTGCTCTATCAGAAAGAAGAATCAAGTCTCAGCAGCCGACAAGACAGAGTTCCCTGAAAGCATTTGGGTGCTGTCTGGACTGTGGCTAGCCCTGAGAGTCAAGTAATAATAATTTGTGAGTAAATGCTTAAAAGCCTCTTTGTAATTCCCCATTGCCTTCTGCCATAAGCAGAAAGAGCTCCTTGAGTCTGTCCAGTGGGTAAGTGGTATATTGACCACGAGTGGCATTTGACTGTGGGAATCTTCTCTTCCAGTTTAATGTTTGTGTATTTTGCTGGTTATTACTAGATCTAGATATTATCTATAGAGTGTTTCCAGGACCGTGTAAGAACCTGATTATTATTATTATTATTATTAAAATTAGTGGTCAGGGGTGGTGAGAGTTCTTAATATCAAAATTAACAAACAATAATAACTTTGGGAAAAATATCATCTTGCATTAATTATTTTCCCCCTTTGTTACACTTACTGAGGAATCATACATTATTGACAGGCATCAGCTTTTTCCCTAAGCCCAGGCAGCGTTTCTGTGTTCACATACAGCACGACTACCCTTATAGACTGTCCTGGTAGAGTAAGGTTAATTTTCTTACAAGAAGCTGGAAGGGGTCACAGCCAGGATAGTCAATTGGACCAGCAATGAGGTAATGGATACCATACTGACATCATGCCAGCTATGTAAGGAGAGGGATGGATGAATGAGGTGGGAGCAGCTTTGTTGTGCTGGTGAGCAGTTGTGTTTTATATCACTCGCTTTATATTTTACTTCATTAGTATTACTGCTGTTCTTGTTGTTTCTTTGTTCTTTGTATTGTCCTGTTAAACTTTCCATATCTCAGCCCACAGGGGGGGTTACATTTTGCTCCCAATTTTCTTTTCCATACCACTGTGGGGTGGGGGAGGCAGTTGTGTGAGCAGCTGTGTGAGGCTCAGCTGCCAGCTGGGTCTGAAGCATGACATAGGTGTTCCTTGCAGGCATGTTGTACACTTTGGAGTAGTCTCAGTGAAAAACAAGTTAGTCGTGTTCATAGGTCCTCTACATGAAATTCAGCTGAGGTGCACTCAAGTTTCAGCATTGCTGCGGTATCAACTACTTCAAAAGACCAGAGGGGTACCAAGTGTATGTATAGGTTAGTGTAATACTGGGACATCCTGGCTCTCATTTCCCCTCCTGCCATCTGCCATCCCCCTTCTTCTCATCCTCCACTGTGCCTGAGCTCCAGATAGCAAAATAATTCAGATGCTTTGTTTGAATTTTGGTGCTGAAAAG
Organism: Tricholaema leucomelas; assembly: GCA_013400475.1. Lineage (NCBI taxonomy): Eukaryota > Metazoa > Chordata > Aves > Piciformes > Lybiidae > Tricholaema lacrymosa > Tricholaema leucomelas. The sequence continues at coordinate 78,478 of WAAF01001130.1, read as the reverse complement.
TCGGTCTGACAGTGAGCGGTCAGGCTGGCTGGGTACAGCGTCTGAGCTCCAAGGCATCATGCAGCGCCGAAGAGTTGGAGCTGTTAGGTCACGTAAGAGACACTACAGGCAAAGCACAACAGGTCCGTGTTGCCGTCTGGATATTCTCATGTTGCTCCTCACTAGAATAGTGATGGTCTGTCCTCCCCACTTGTAAGAATATTCAGTTTCTTGAGACTGTAGCCTCAAAGGACGGTGAGAAGAGACCCTCCTACATTTTTTGCCTATGAGACTCTTTTTGATTATTTAAATACAAAATGCCAAAAAAGAGAAATGTGTAAAAATAATAATTGGGGGGGGGGGGGAAAAAATCACCTCCAGTTCCAAATGTGAGGGGTGATAACAAAGTTCACATAACATGTGGGAAATGGTACTGCTTTGTTTAGCCACTTGGCTTAAAATGTAGGCTCCGTGGTGCTTGCTATGCAAACAATGCTCAGCTTATCCATCAAAGTAAAGTGATGGTCGTATATAACAGTAACTACTAAATGCTTATTCTCCACAATCACATAACATATGGCTTTGTGCTAGAACGTTCACAGTCCCAAAGGACATTACGTGATCATCGACTCATGATTCCCCATTTGTGTTCTCTGGCAACATCCCTTCAAGAACAGAGAGACAGACAAATATAAGGACCTTTGTGGGATTCCCCCCTCCCCCCCCTCTTCAGCTGAATGCATTACTGACAGCAGTGCTTAGAACCTTTATTAGCAAACCCACACATGAATACATTTGTAACATGGAACTTCAGGTTGCAGGCATGATCTAGGATGCTATATTGAAGCACAGGATTTTTAGGTGTCAAAGCAACTTTCATTCTGTTTTGCATGATACTTTTCTTCTGATGTTTTATTACTTCATAAGGTAATAAATAAAAGATTGGGAGGGGAAGGGGCAAGAATAGCTTGCTTTGCCTTGTACAAATACTCAGAAATACTTCTGATGCTAGCCAGCATCTTTGGTGTCAGCCACAGGTGTTTTGAGCGCTCATCCTTTTACCACCTGACTGCTTCTTGAGGAGTTTCTTTATTTGCCCTTGACTGAACCCTACTCTTTTCTTGCCAGTTTTCTTTTATCTTGTACGTCTTTTCCTTCTAATTCCTGTTATCCCTTCTTGGGATAACCTTTTATTTACTCAGCTAGAGAGGGATGGGTCACCAACGGTTTCTTCACCTATTTTCTCTGCCTAAGCAGCTGTTTACAAGTTTGAACCAGATGGAGCACAGGTTCTGCTCCTTTCCACCAGAGTGAAAATGCCTGAGACTCCAGAACTCATCCTACCAGGAGGCAGGATTGAAATGATTGGTACAGGGGTCCAGGTGGGTCCTCCTCTGAGGTGCTTGGGGACATGCAGGAGGTAGAGAAGGAGCGCGTATCTCTCCTGCATTGGAGTGATGGAAGTCAGCCTGACAAACATGTTAGTACTAAGCTCACAAAGGTACTGAAACTCCCTGCCAGCAGGGAGCACTGTTCAAAGTTCATTCTCCAAGGTGGGAGGAACTGCCTGGATGGCCATACAAGAGTCTTGCTTGCAGACCACTACTATACATGTGCCTGTGCCCACAACCTTAACTTAAGTTTCTGCCTTCCACAACGAGTTGCCATCTCCCCAGCTGTTTTTCACACCTGTAGCACACTGTTGAAGCATTGCAGAATGTTTTCAAAGGGAAGTCAAGTTAACAGGATTTATGCAATAATTTGTACACAAGCTCTTGTCCTTGCTTTGTTAATTATTGGTTCTAAAACGTCTCTAACCAAATTTAGACATTGTAAAGGCTTTAAAAATATTATTATTAATTGTGTATGTACATAAACAACAGGAGTATGTGGATGGCACGTGTGATTGATAAACCGAGTTACTTAGAGAATCATAGAATCAGTCAGGGTTGGAAGGGACCACAAGGATCATCTAGTTCCAACCCCCCTGCCATGCCCAGGGACACCCTACCCTAGAGCAGGCTGCCCACAGCCTCAGCCAGCCTGGCCTTAAACACCTCCAGCCATGGGGCCTCAACCACCTCCCTGGGCAACCCAGTCCAGGCTCTCACCACTCTCATGCTCAACAACTTCTTCCTCACATCCAGTCTGAATCTCCCCACCTCCAGCTTTGCTCCATTCCCCCAGTCCTCTCAATCCCTGAGAGCCTAAAAAGTCCCTCCCCAGCTATTTTGTAGGCCCCTTTCAGATACTGGAAGGCCACAAGAAGGTCACCTGGGAGCCTCCTCCAGACTCAACAGCCCCACCACTTTCAATCTGTCCTCATAGCAGAGGTGCTGCAACCCTCTGATCAACCCAGTGGCCCTTCTCTGGACATGCTCCAGCATGTCCACATCATTCTTGTAATGGGGGCACCAGAACTGGATGCAGTACTCCAGGTGGGGTCTCACCAGAGTGGAGTAGAGGGGGAGAATCACCTCCCTGGCCCTGCTGGCCACACTTCTCCTGATGCAGCCCAGGATCTGGTTGGCTTTCTGGGCTGCAAGTGCACACTGCTGGCTCATGTTGAGCTTCACATCCACCAGCACTCTAAAGTCCCTCTCCTCAGGGCTGCTCTCCAGCCACTCACTGCCCAGCCTGGATTTGTGCTTGGCATTGCCTCCACCCAGATGCAGGACCTTGCACTTGGTCTTGTTGAACCTCCTGAGGTTGGCTTGTACCCACCTCTGCAGCCTGTCCAGGTCCCTCTGGATGGATCCCTGCCCTCCAGCCTGTCTGCTGCACCACACAGCTTGGTGTCATCAGCAGACTTGCTGAGGATGCACTCAGTGCCTCTGTCCATGTCACCAAAAAGAAGTTGAACAAGACTGGTCCCAGGACTTGATCCCCACTTGTCACTCACCTTCACTTGGACATGAAGCCATTGACAGCCACTCTTTGGGTGCAGCCATCAGGCCAGTTCTTTATCCATCTTGTGGTCCACCCATCAAACCCAGGTGTCACCAGCTTGGAGACCAGGATGTGGTGCGGGACAGTGCCAAAGGCCTTGCTCAGGTCCACTTGTGGGCATTGTCTCAGTTCTAATTTAAATTTCCCAGAGACTCCAATATAGTTGACAGAACCAATATAGTATATATAGGATGCCCTTCCTGCTTCCTCCTTCTTTCCCAAAGAAAAGGAATTAGATGGAGAGAGAGAGGAAAGGTAAGCAGACCCAAATAAATAATCTCTGCCATTTGGAAGTTAAAAGAAGAAGAGTTTAACAATAAAGAAAAGGTAGATGAGGTAGGGGAGTTACAAAGGTATGGGGAAGGGAAAACAAGGTACAAAATGTGTAAATACAACCAGATTTTGATGGCAAGGGGTTTGTCTGCCTCGTGGGTGATGGCCACACGGTGCAACAAAGAGCAGCAGGAAACGGGAATGGTGATGATTGCTGGCAAGCAGGAGGAAGGGGACAGAGAGACAAACAGTAAGTCCCCTCTGCTTTTATGGATCTGAGACTGGAAGGGAGAGTGGGCTAAACCACCACACCTGGTAGTGTTCAGACCCACCCCTGTGGAGGGGTCAAGATCACCTGGGGTCAGGGTCAAGACCACTTCCCCAGGAGGGTTAACCCTGTACAGCCATTTCCACCTTTAGATTGGCTGAAAAATTACATTTCCCTGAGTTTTCTATCTTTCAGTACAAATAACGAATACTTGACTTGGAAATGCCCACATCTGATCCATATCTGAGTTTCAGCAGGAATAAATAACTACAAGATAAGTGCTAATGCTTGCTTCTGTGGCAGTTTGTTACTGAACAACCAGGAAGAAAAAAATTGACACTAAAAAATAAAACCCCTGACGTTTATAAACATATTTTTGGTTATACTCAACAATTTCTGCTTGTGATACTTTAATTTGCAATCATGTTCTACTTCTGTAATCAAGTCTTCAAATAATCTGCCTACTCCAACACATTCAGTTGCCTGACTTCAAAATGCTTTGGTGAATCAATAAAGTCATTTACTTGCCCTCGCTGTGGCAGTTTAATTCCTCCACAAAGGTGTAAAGGGAGCTATTTCATTTACACAGAGGCTGGGGGAGAATCTCAGATTCACTCTTCTCCCTCAAGGCATTTTCAAAGTTTCCCTACTCCAGTGGTGTCTTGGCTGCAGGACTGTGAACTGGCCGTGTCACTGGGAAAATAACCAGGAGAGTTTGTCCAGGAAATACAAATTCTATGCTCCACAGCTGTTAACATTTTGATTCCTGGACCAGATTTAGACAACATATCAGTGGTTTATAAAGCAAATCTTTTATCTTTCCTGCCTTCATTCAACTAAAGCTGTAAACAGGACATGTTGTGTCATTTCTTTGAGCTGAGCCGGACTGGACACGGCTGCAGCTGTTAATCAGAGTAACTGTAAACATTTGGTTGTCTAAAAAGTACTGAAAGGTCTCCTTCGCTCTCAGTTGCAACCAGCAATGCTGTCTGCTCTGAATTAAGAGCTGTCAGATGCATGGAACCCCAGCTCTAGGTTTTTGCTCTGGCAGTGAAATTCAGGCTGCAGGTGAGGCAGCAGCTCAGGTTACCCAGAACTTTCCAGTTCACTGAGTGAAGTCTGGAGGTCCCTATTCCAGTGTAAAATGCTCAGATGTTAAGACATAAAGCCATGTATGAAGTGCAGACATCTCCCTGGCAGGCTGCAGTAGTGTCTTGGCCAGGTCAGAGATTTATACTGGTCCGTACCATGATTAGGTCACTGGCAACCTGTGGAAAGAGAGCAGGTTGTACTGCAAAGCAAAGGAGTCGCTTTCCAGGTCCTGAGGAGAGGGACAGAGCTTGCCAAAATATCCAGAAAGCTCAGAAACAGCCAAGTGGAGACTGACATAAGCTCTTTATCTGAGACATTTTATCTTGTCTGCCAAGACCTCTGCTGCTGAAACAAAGAAACTCTGTCTTTGTCCACGCAGAGCATGGCATCTCCAACCAAAAGCTAACGGTGACTTTGCCCTGCCAAGCTGCTCAGGTCTGTGTGGCTGCCAAGTCCTTTCCAGAGCCATGTTTTTGGCACAGGCTCAGAGCTGGGGCAAGCCTCTGCAAAAGGAACAGACCACAGGCGTGCCATGGTACCAGAATTGGTGGAGGGGACGAAGGTGTTATTCACACTGGATTCCAGGCACACATTTCTTTAAAAAAGGGCCAGTTTTGCTTGAAGGATGCCAGAAGAGTTGTAAGAGTTGAGAGCATGAATACAATGAGACCCAAAGAAAAACAGAAGTGTGAAGGAAGGCAGAGAAACAGTGTTTTGTAAAGCTTGGAACAGGCAGCCTTGCGTGGAGTAGGGCCTGTGAGGCCATATGAGTTACAAGGGACCCAAATGAGAGCTGTGAAGCCACATTTGCAAAAACATGTCAGGCTTCCACACAGACAATATGTTAGAACCATAGAATCAATCAGGTTGGAAGAGACCTCCAAGATCATCCAGTCCAACCTAGCACCCAGCCCTGGCCAATCAACCAGACCATGGCACTAAGTGCCCCATCCAGTCTTGTCTTGAACACCTCCAGGTATGGCAACTCCACCACCTCCCTGGGCAGCCCATTCCAATGCCAATCACTCTCTCTGGGAAAAAACTTCCTCCTAACATCCAGTCTATACCTCCCTCAGCACAACTTGAGACTGTGTCCCCTTTTTCTGTTGCTGGTTGCCTGGCAGAAGAGACCAACCCCACCTGGCTACAGGTGAAAAAATTAAGGGCGGGGGGGGGAGAGGGAAAGGCATCCCCTCAATTGTTATTGGTTCTATTAACTATATTTGAGTCTCTGGGAAATTTAAACTAGGAGCAAGGCAAGTGTCAATAAGCATGCACGTGGAACTGCAATAATGCAGTATGCTGCACCTGCAATCCAAAGGATCGTTCTTGAATCACAGAATCAGAATGGTTTAGGTTGGAAGGGACCTCAAGGATCATCCAGTTCCAGCCCCCTGCCATAGGCAGGGACACCTCCCACTAGGGCAGGTTGCTGAAGGTCTCATCCAACCTGGCCTTGAACACCTCCAAGGAGGGAGCAGCCACAACCTACCTGGGCAACCTGTGCCAGCGTCTCACCACCCTCACTGTAGGGAGCTTCTTCTTAACATCAGTCTAAATCTCCCCTCTGCCAGTTTAAAAACTGTTGGAGTCTCCTCCCACACCAGGTGTGACCACTTTGCCCTCCCTGCCCCACTCCCCTATATGATGTGCCCCTGCAAAGGCAGAAGCCTCAGGCTTGCCCAACTGGGCAGAGGGATCCTCCTCCCATCTTCACTGGTGAGTACCCATGGTGCTATCACTGGGTGATTGGTGACGGGGACAAAAAAGGCCGGGGGGCCTGGTGGCCCCCCGGTTAGATAGGGCTAAACATGATTGACCATCCTAACTGATCACCTGCAGGTGCTGGCTGAGCTCCTCTCTGTAGAGCTGCTTCTTTCTGCTCTCTTATGAAACTGTAAAAAGTTCTGTGCGGTGTTCTGAGCAGCACTGAGTTGGCATGGAGGGAATGTCTGAGAATCCCTAACAAGGAAATTGAAATAAAACTGAAGTCTCCTTGGCACTCCAGCGTCAGAGTGGCCAAAACTCTCTCTTGTTTCGTAACAAAGTTACAACCAGCTTTGTTCAGTACCTGGTGAAATCCTGGCTGTGTGAGGCCAGGTCAGGGCACTGGCTGACCATGGTGCAGTTGAGGATTTTACTTTATTAAGCTGCTTGACAGCCAGAAGTTTTTACAAATGGTCATCTCAAATCACCTGTGTTTCTGCCTCAAACTGTGCTACTTCTCACATGGACTAAGCAATCTCACTTCGCACCACTACGGCTGCAAGCTGCAATTCCTCGGATGCTGCGTGGGTTGGCTGGAAAATATATTGACTCTTTCCCAGGTAGGTAAAGGTCTAAAGGTACTGCGCAGGTCATACCTCAAAGTCTGTAAGTCTGTTTTTCAGCACTCTTAAGCACCTCAAAAGAGTCAGAAGTTTATGACTTAAAATTCCAGACCCTAATAAAGACAACTAGACAAGACTTTCTCTTGGCTGCAGTCTGGGTAAAGCCTCTTGCCTAAATTCAGGCTGACATACGAAATGCTGTTCTCCTTGGAAGAGATTCTCCTTTTCTGCAGGATAGGGCTTCTTCCAAGGGGCCTGTTAGCATCAGTCTGAACTTATGTAGGGGAATTAAGGTAGTTGAACCGTCAAAAAGTTAGCGTTTTTCCACTGAAAATGTCATGTTGCCAATAGAGAAATTCAGTATGGCTTTTCACTGGTGTTTTCACAGCACACTATCCCAGCCACCATGTATCCAGGGAGACCCATGGAGAGAAGCCAGCTTGTAAAGGAAGATGGGGACATGATAAACTTGATTCCATCTTGAATTAAGCATTTTGGAAAGACAAGTGCAGCTTGATGTTTCATTCTCTGTTTCCATGGATCATAGCAGTCTTCATTTTTCTTGCCCTTTGTCTCCCTTATTCTGCAATTTAACATTCATATGTTGTCTCTACTTGAAGGGATCACACCTGGAACACTGCCTGAAGTTTTGGTCCCTGCTGTATGGGAGAGAAAAAAATGTGGATAGGCTGGAAAGTGTCCAGCAAAGAGCCACAAGAATGACCAGAGGACTGGGAACTGCTGTGTGAGGAGAGGCTGAAAGAGCTGGGTTTGTTCAGCCTGGAGAAGAGAAGGCTGGACCGTGTTATCATGGACCAGTACATAAAGGGTGGCTACCAGGATGACAGAGACTCCCTTTCTACATGGAGTCCCATGGAAAAGTTACTGCTGGGGGCATTTCCATTGCACTCCAGAAGAAAATGTTTCCCCACAAGCACAGTCAGACACTGCGATCATCTCCCAAGGGAAGCAGTGGAGTCCCCTACACTGGACAGTTTTAAGACTCAACTTGACATGGTACTGGGCCAGCTCACTTTGACTCTGCTGTTGCTTAGCAAGGTTGGACCAGATCCTTGGGGTCTCTTCCAGCCAGGCACTCTGTGAAACCCACTACCCCTCGGCCTGTCATTACCAGACCTTGTCAATAGTCCCTCCCCAGCCTTCCTGTAGGCCCCCTTCAGATACTGGAAGGCCACTACAAGGTCTCCTCAAAGCCTTCTCTTCTCCAGGCTGAAGAGCCCCAGCTCTTGTAGCCTGTCCTCATAGCAGAGCTGCTGCAGCCCTCTGAGCATCTTCGTGACTCTCCTCTGGACTTACGCTAACAGTTCCATGTCCTGAAGAAAGGTTCAAGACCATTACTCATTTTATGCAAAAACATACAATAAACAAATTACTGCACTCTGCAACATGTTTCATGTCCTGCAGTTCATGGAACTGCAACAGTTTCATGTCCTGAAGAAATTCAAGACCATTACTCATTATATGTAAAAAACTAACAATAAACAAATTACTGCACTCTGCAACATGTTTTAGAGGCGATGCTGAACTCTGTTCTTCTCATCGACTTGCATTTCTGCTCTCTGTTCAACCTGGTGGGAAAGTTGTTCAAAAGAGCTGTGTTAGGCAATGCTAATTTTTGATGGGATAAAAAGTGAGAGAGCACTGTGATATCACAGGATGTCAGGGGTTGGAAAGGACCCAAGGAGACCATCGAGTCCAACCCCCCTGCCAGAGCAGGACAATACATTCTAGCTGAGGTCACAGAGGAAAGCATTCAGATAGGTCTTGACAATCTCCAGAGAAGGAGGCTCCACAACCTTTCTGGGGAGCCTGTTCCAGTGCTCTGTGACCCTTACAGTAAAGAACTTCCCCTTTGTGTTGGGTTGGAACCTCTTGTGCTGCAACTCACACCCATTGCTCCTTGTCCTATCACAGGGAGCAGCGAGCAGAGCCTGTCCCCTCACCCTGGCCAGCCCTCAGGTGTTTATAGACATTTATTAAATGCCCTCTAAGTCTTCTCCAGACTGAAAAGCCCCAGGTCCCTCAGCCTCTCCTCACCAGCCATGCCCTCCAGTCCTCTAATCATCCTCATAGCCCTCTGCTGGACCCTCTCCAGCCATCCCTGTCCCTCTTAAACTGGGGAGCCCAAAACTGAACACAGTATTCAAGATGAGGTCTCACCAGGGCAGAGTAGAGGGGAAGGAGAACCTCCCTTCATCTGCTGGACACTTCTTAATATACCCCAGGATCCCATTGGCCTTCTTGGCCACAAGAGCACATTGCTGTCTCGTGGTTAACTTTTTATACACCAGCATACATCCATTGCTCCTTGTCCAATCGTAGGGAGCAAGTGAGAAGATCCTGTCTTGTCCCTCCCAAGGAAGAAATAAAACCATACAGAAGAGCAAGAGTTAATTTCTGCCCAGAGCAAAGGTGCTGAAATTAAAGTCTGCAAATTCATTTACTATCATTTCATAACAAAAAATTACTCCAGAGGTAATGCCATTTTGCCAATGCTTCTCACTGAACCGCGGCTCATTTGTTATTTTAAGTTGCTTAGCAGGGTCTGTTTACATCTACAGGAATTCAGCTAATGCAGTGAATCCCTTCTCTCTGTGCAGACATCCCAGCACTCTTGCCCATCTGCCCGTGCCCTGTGGCTTTGCCATCCGTGTGCTGAACACGAAGCTGAGCACGTGTGCTTCCTTTGGTGAGGAAAACCAAAGCGATTGAGGTTCGTTTCAGCTACATCAGCATTCACCTGGGCTGTTTCAGACCAGGCTAAAAGAAGTATTTCACCATGATTCACCCTATCTTTTCTATGTTTTCATGAGCCCAGAGATAAGAATCACATATCTCAGGCCCAGGCTTCTTAGAATACAGCTGAAATTCATTTTCATCCAAGCCATTGCTTTCCCAAGCACTCTATTTTCACACAAACTAAAATGCCCTTAACAAAAATTCTCACACGTGTCATTCCTGAAGAACTTTGCTTCCACTGAAGGGCTTTCCAGTATCTGAAGGGAGCCTACAGGAAGGCTGGGGAGGGACTACTGACAAGGTCTGGTAATGTTAGGACGAGGGGGAATGGGTTTAAGCTGGCAGAGGGGAGATTCTGACTGGATGTTAGGAGGAAGTTCTTTGCAGTGAGGGTGGTGAGACACTGGCACAGGTTGCCCAGGGAGGTTGTGGATGCTTCCTCCCTGGAGGTGTTTAAAGCCAGGCTGGATGAGGCCTTGAGCAGCCTGCTCTAGTGGGAGGTGTCCCTGCCTATGGCAGGGGGTTGGAACTGGGTGATCCTTGAGGTCCCTTCCAACCTAAACCATTCTATGATTCTATGATTCTATGATACTGAGCACATATTACACCCTTGTGTTGAACAGCTGATGGAGCCCAGTTGAGAGAGCACTTCACTGATGTAAAACCTTGAGAACCAAGTTGCAGGGTTCTGCTTTGAAGAGGTAGCCAAAGAACACACAGTAGTTGACCAAACAGGATGGAGTTGTTCATGATCAGGTTGATACTTCCAGTTTGATATGGAGCAGGGGCACCCTGGGATTAGGATTACATCCTAAGGGTTCCAGTGATCCCTCTTCTAGAATCATAGAATTGTCAGGGCTAGAAGGGACCTCAAGAATCCCTTGCATTGGGCAAGGATACCTCACACTAGATCAGGTTGCTCAGATCCGCATCCAGCCTGGCCTTAAAAATTTCCAGGGATGGAGCTTCTACAACCCCCTTGGGCAACCTGTTCCAGTGTCTCACTACCCTTGTGATGATGAACTTCTTCCTAACATCCAACCTGAATCTACCCACTCCTAGTTTTGCTCCATTCCCCCTAGTCCTATCACTATCTGACATCCTAAGAAATCCCTCTCCAGCTTTCTTGTAGGTCCCCTTCATATATGGGGGATATGGACTTCAGATATGGACTGGATGATCTTGGAGGTCTCTTCCAACCTGGTTGATTCTATGATGCTATGATTCTACAATACTGGAAAGCCACAATGAGGTCTTCTCAGAGCTTTCTCTTCTCTTCAGCTGGTTCACAAATTAATTACCAGCAAAGATAAATGTATGTGTATTACCTATTTGCTTACTTTTTTCTGTCTTCAAGCCTTTATGAATGCTGATGCTAGGAACTACTGTTCTGTATATCTGCAGCTAAGTGGTGCATTTATAACAGCAGCACATACAGACAGATCAATAGAAATTACAAACTGATGCTTTTCTAGTACTTTATGGCTTTCAGGGAACTTTAAGTTTGATTTAAGGAGACTTAGTTGTACTCCCCAAATGGCTTTCAGACACAATAACTTTCCCTTTAATAGAATGCACCATTGAGAAGAAAGATCCCAGGATTTAGTCTTGCCCAAATCAGCAGTTGGTATTATTTCCAGTATGGAGTTCAAAGTACACAAATCATCAGCTTTAAACTACAGCTTAAAACTCCATTCCAGGCACACTAAATATTACATTCACTTTACTTAGGACATATTTCCTCAGCAGCAATGGAATATAGACTTGAGTTGGTCTTCCATTTCCATGAAACTTTGTTTAAATCCCTCCCTAGTGAATTTTGTAGGCAAGGAGCCAAGCAAGTAAGTGAATGAATTGTTGGCAAATTTTTGAGTGTATGGAATGGTAAATGACTTTAAGAGCTCAACTTTATACTCATTTTCAGATCTGTACATGGTTTTTATGTAAACTGAAAGGTTACTTAAGAATGCCTCCTCTTCCTTCATCCTCTCTCTATATGCACACACATGCATTTCCAGTATTTCAAGTTAATGTTTCAACCAATGGAAGTTTAGAGAGGCCCAAGTTGCACCTTAAAAAAAACCCCAACACCATGATACACCACCGAATTAACATTTAACAAGTGCAATTTCTTGTCACAAACTCACAGTTTTGTTTTACCTGAAACACTGAGGGTAGACTCCTCAGATCTCAAGGATGCTGAAAACGTGGCTGTTAGTAGAGAATCACAGAATCACACCGTTTCTTAGATTGGAACAGACCTTCAAGACCATGGAGTCCAATCATTAGTTTCACACTGACAAGTCCTTGACTAAACCAAATCCCTCAGCACAACATCTCATCACTGTGAATCGTTATGGTTGGAAAGGACCACCAGGATCATCCAGTCCAACCTTCATCCCAGCGTCCTTGACCACTAGACCAGAGCCTCAAGCGCCACAGCCACTCTCCTTTTAAACACCTCCAGGGATGGCGACTCCCATCAAGACAAACTAGACTCTGCTCAGCAGAAGATCTTGCTTTCTTGGCACCACAACACCTGTTTCTCTCTCTCACCTTGCAGGTATTTGAATCACTGCACACTGGCCTTCTCACTTAGACTAAAATAACAAATGGAAAACCAAGCTGGAACAATAGATTTTTTTTTCCACTTTCCCCCCCTCAACTACTTCCTGCACATATCAGGATGAAGCAAAGGCATGAAGCACAAATAAGCAATTGGGAATTGAATTAATGGGCATCCTGAAGGAAACAACAAAGCTGTAAAAATAAATCAAGCCACCCCATTGAACAGGAATGAATAACATGATTTTAACTCAGCTAATATCCCAACAATAACAGCAGCATCTTTCATAGATTCTAGGTAAGCAAAGTTCAAGCCAGCAAAATACTTTCCAGTTTATAGAAGATTTTAATACTTCTGGGGGATTTGTCCTGGCCTTCCCAGCAATGGAGCAAGAGTAAGCTCCAGCAAATCACATGGAAAAAGCATAAGGGGAGCAGATTTTCCAGGCACTAATTCAGTGCAAAATGGGGTCTCCCTTCCAATATTACCAAGCACTGATGTGTTAGTGGTCTCCCTTCTCACATCACTGAGCTCTGTTGGATGGATTACAGGGGGGGTCTTTTTCCAAAGACCATTAAGTCCAAAAGAAAAGGAAGAGTTTCTCTTCTCTGGTATCAATCAATTGAGTATTAATGAATGGATATACAGGAGGTCAGAGGCTTTTCTGGACATTTTTTTGCTGCAAGAGGACACAGGAATATTTGCTATAAGCACTTTTACACACGGCCCTTGATGGAAAAAAAATATGATAGCTGTTAATAGAGTGATAGTCTTCCTACAGAGTTTAAATGTCGATCTGTGGGATTGTATGGGAGGGATGCAAGCCCTGGATAAAGTAATTTCTCTTGGATCAGTTTGGCTTCAGTCTTTTTACATACCAAAGGATTTTTCCATAACTGAAGAAAGCTGAACACAGTGTAGTCCATGCTTCTGCAGCTTACCCACTGGTGCTTACCTACTGAAATAACTCTGAATGAGCTTTTGAAATATAGAGGGAGTCTATACACAGTTGTAGTTACTACAGTCTTGTGATGGTTTGGGTGTTAGCCACCTCCCAACTCTTATGAAATCACCCAAACTAGACTCAGCAGCTCTGGAAATTGAATGAAACTTTATATTTACAGCTTAGCACAACAGACAAGCACATACTAACAATAGATATGGAAAAAGGCAAGTTAAAAAGTAATACAAAAAGTAATACAAAAAGAAACACAACAGTACTCCCAGAAACCAGAGTCCCCAGGAGGGGCTCCCAACCACCCTTCCACCTTCTCCTCACCCCTCTACTTCACCCCAGACTTTGCCTTACACTCAAGGTAGTTTGGAGAGTCGCCATGGGGGGGTTAGGAAGCAGCTGGATTAGTCACACAGACGGCAGGTTACGTTAGAGAGAGAGGTGCAGCCCACAAAGCCCAGAGAGCAACTCTGTTATCTATGTTTATGTTCTTGTTCTTATCCATCTCAGCAAGCCTATGAGCGACGTAGACATCACCATTGTTTCCTTCTCATAGCCTATTATCTAATTCTTCTCACCAAAACATTCTAGCTAGCTTCAAACTAGCACAAGTGTGCCTTCACTTTTATACATTTCCATGAGATTGATGTGTATGTGCTGGCATTGTTTTCCTGTAGCACATTTTTCATGATCTTTTCATTCATTTGAAAGATCCAAACAAATCAGCAAATCAAAGGGAAAAAAAAAGGGTAAAAAATCATGCTGCTTCTGATTTGTTTCCTTTCTCTTTCCTCTTGCTTTGTTCAATTCCTTTCTATTTTGTCTGCCTTTACTTTTGAGGAAGAGTTGTACAGTGCATCCTCTGGGAAGAAAAGTTGCTTGTTATGAAGAGGCTTTATTGGATACTATGAGAGCCATTTCCTCCCCAGTATGTGTGAAAATCATAGAATCACAGAATCAACCAGGTTGGAAGAGAACTCCAAGCTCATCCAGTCCAACCTAGTACCCAGCCCTGTCCAATCAACCAGACCATGGCACTAAGTGCCTCAGCCAGGCTTTGCTATACACCTCCAGGGACGGCGACTCCACCACCTCCCTGGGCAGCCCATTCCAATGCCAATCACTCTCTCTGCCAACAACTTCCTCCTAACATCCAGCCTAGACCTCCCTCAGCACAACTTGAGACTGTGTCCCCTTGTTCTGTTGCTGGTTGCCTGGCAGAAGAGACCAACCCCACCTGGCTACAGCGGAAGGGGAGCAGGGGACATGTCTGGACAAGCCAGGGCATATTTTAGGCTTATATTGGCCTTCTATGACAGTAGTGCTCAATGGCTTGAAGTCCAGATGGAGAGAGATGACAAGTGATGTCCCTCAGGGGTGTGTATTGGGACCTGTGCTGTTTAATGTCTTCATCAGTGATTTAGACAGTGGGAGCAAGTGCACCATCAGCAAATTTGCAGATGACACCAAGCTGAGCTGTGCTGTCAATATGCTAGAGGGACAGGATGTCATCCAGAGGGACCTGGACAAGCTGGAGGATTTGGCCCAGATGAACCTCATGAGGTTCAACAAGAACAAGTGCAAGGTCCCATATCTGGGTTGGAACAATCCTCATAACCAATACAGGCTGGAGGCTGAGGTCATAGAGAGCAGCCCTGCAGAAAAAGACTTGGGAGTTCTGGTGGATGAGAAGGTTGACGTGAGCAGACAATGTGCACTTGCAGCCCAGAAGGTAAATCACATCCTGGGCTGCATCAGGAGCAGTGTAGCTAGCAGGTCAAGAGATCCTAACACTCTGCTCTGGTAAGACCTCACCCAGCGTACTGCATCCAGCTCCGGAGCCCTCAACACAGGACAGACATGGACCTGATGGAGCAGGTCCAGAGGAGGGCCACAAAGATGATCAGGTGCCTGGAGCACTTCCTTTGTGAGGACAGGCTAAGGGAACTGGGATTGTTCAGCCTGGAGAAGAAAAGGCTCTGGGGAGACCCAATAGCAGCATTCCAGTACCTGAAAGGGGCCTACAAGAAGCATGGAGAGAGACTCTTTACAAAGGCCTGTAGTGACAGGACAAGGAGCAATGGCTGCAAAGTAGAGAAGAGCAGATTTAGATTGGATGTTAGGAGCAGATTCTTTACTATGAGGGTGGTGGAACACAGGAACAGGTTGCCCAGGCATACTCAAGAGAGCTCCAGGCAACCTGATCTAGTGGAGGGTGTCCCAGCTCACTGCAAAGAGCTTGAACTACATGACCTTCGGAGGTACCTTCCAATCCCAACCATTCTGTGATTCTCTATGTGTATTGTGCTGGAAGAGTGAGGTGGTTTGTGCTTTTAGCTCTCTTCTCAGAACAGCAGGGGTGACATGATCTGGTTTGGTAGCATGTCATGAGATCATTTGTACCAGAAACACTACTTAAGCTTGCAGGAAGACCACTGCAAGTGCTTACATACAGCCCTGACAGTCTGTCACAGTTATTCTCTTGGACTTTTGTGGTCACTCTGAAGCACACCACCTGCTATTTCTCTCCAGCCTGATCAAAGGGAAGCATGCTGGGAGTCCAGGCATGCCCTAGGCAATAGTTAGCATTCTCATGCCCTCAAATACATATTAAACACCTGATTATACTGATGGGTCTCAAAGTCATATTGTGAACTTTTGGGACACAGACAGATGGCTAAGACCAGGGAAATGAGCTATTCTGAAAAGATGTCTAGCACTGTCCATTGCCTGTGGAAGTTGTATAGATAAGTAAGTTAGGATATCTATGTTTTTGAGACCTAAAGCTACAATATGATGTGGAGAGCTCTGGAGACAGACACACTGGACACTGCCACCAATTCTGACAGATTCCTTAGGAGGAACTCTCCACAGCAGTGTGTATCTTTTTCTTGGCATCTATTAAACTGTTTTCCTCATAAATATCGTGCAGCCAAAGCTGAGCACTCCTTCATTTACTTTGTGTTAAACTGGGACTAGATCTGTATCAGTGAGAAAATAGAAGGCAATGGGATAACCTGACTGCTGTGAATCCAGGAGCTTGGAGAAGGCTTTTGGCAGGAACTTGTGAAGAGTTTTTTTTACACAACAAAAAACCTTCACAGGGACTTGTGAAAAGACAATGGATGCTTGTTGAGAATTAATAATAAACCAGTAGATGACCCCACCTGGAGTACTGTGTACAGTTCTGGAGCCCCCTACATAAGAGGGACATGGAACTGTTGGATCAAGTCTAGAGGAGAGCCACAAAGATGATCAGAGGTCTGGAGCAGCTCTGCTATGAGGACAGGCTGAGAGAGTTGGGGCTCTGCAGCCTGGAGAAGAGAAGGCTTCGAGGAGACCTTATAGTGGCTTTCCAGTATCTGAAGGGAGCCTACAGGAAGGCTGGGGAGGGACTATTGACAAGGTCTGGTAATGTCAGGACGAGGGGGAATGGGTTTAAGCTGGCAGAGGGGAGATTTAGACTGGATGTTAGGAGGAAGTTCTTTACAGTGAGGGTGGTGAGACACTGGCACAGGTTGCCCAGGGAGGTTGTGGATGCTTCCTCCCTGGAGGTGTTTAAGGCCAGGCTGGATGAGGCCTTGAGCAGCCTGCTCTAGTGGGAGGTGTCCCTGCCTATGGCAGGGGGTTGGAGCTGGATGATCCTTGAGGTCCCTTCCAACCTAGACCATTCCATGGTTCTGTGACTCTGTAACAGCAAGTGAGATTACATAGGCCTGCTGACCATGTAATGCTAACCTCGTAACAAAACTTCTACAAGAAATGCTGAGCTTACACAACAGGAACAAAGGAGGATACTGAAGAGCCATACAGAGGGATGACTCCAGCCTTGTATCTTCAAAGGAATAACAGAGGGAAAGAAGAGACCCCCGAGTTTTCATCCATTCCATGAAATACCTTGCATAAGACTGCCCTTTCTTGGAATAGTTACTGCATATGTATATAGAAGTATATAGAAGATAGAGAAGTATAGAAGAAAAACAAACAGAAAGAGCCAAATCCAAAACAACTTTGGTTTTTCTTCCATGCCTGAGGCCTCTCCTTTATATTTACCAAATATCTGAATCAATGCAGGGAGTTGTTTGGGGGGGGGGAGGAGTCATAGAAATAGAATGCATCAGGACAGCCGTGCTGAGACAATGAACTTGACACGAGGGAGCCAGCCATGAGGATTATGGCACAGTGGTGTGCTCTCTGTGAACCAGACCCAGTTCCTGTTGTTTTGTACCATTTAAGAGCATGTCTGGGAATTGTTTATGGTCAGTGGAATGAAGCAGAAGGGAAGGCAGGAGTGATCTCCTTTGGCTGGCCTTTCCTAAGGAGCCTGACACGGCGATGACTCAGAGAAACAAACACACTGGAATTGCTAGCCCAGTCCTTTGCCTCGAAGATTGTGTAACTCCAGTCAAATGGACACTTCTATTTGTGTAAGCTCTGAAAATTGGGTGAGCAGAGGAAATTCCCACAAGGCACTACCTGACAAGGCAGAAGGCATGAAGGAGGGATCAAGGTGCCAAGCCTATAAAGGACAGTGAGGAAAGTAAATGAGAAAGAAGATGCAGAAAGCATCTTGTGTTGTATAGGTTTTAGAGCCAGATGCTGTAGGACATGTAGGAAAAAATGACTCTGGGCTGGAGATGACAGACCTGTTGTACATAGTCATGCTGTGTCCTGGCCTGTGAGGTGAGTAAAACAAATCCTGCCTCAGAAGAGAGGGAAACCAAATCTCAGAAAATCCACTCTGCTGGTAAAATGTAGAAAAAAGTTTCCTTTGCTTCTCCTGTAGTGTTTTGAATCTCACCTGAGAGACACTTCTTCAAATAAATCCTAGAATCAACCAGATTAGAAGAGATCTCCAAGATCATCCAGTCCAACCTAGCACCCAGCCCTATCCAGTAATCTAGACCATGGCACTAAGTGCCTCAGACAGGCTTCTCTTCAACACCTCCAGGCACGGTGACTCCACCACCTCCCTGGGCAGCCCATTCCAATGCCAATCACTCTCTCTGCCAACAACTTCCTCCTAACATCCAGCCTAGACCTCCCCCAGCACAACTGGAGACTGTGTCCCCTTGCTCTGTTGCTGGTTGCCTGGCAGAAGAGACCAACCCCCACCTGGCTACAGCCTCCCTTCAGGTAGTTGTAGACAGCAATGAGGTCTGCCCTGAGCCTCCTCTTCTGCAGGCTGCACACCCCCAGCTCCCTCAGCCTCTCCTCACAGGGCTGTGCTCCAGGCCCCTCACCAGCTTCATCGCCCTTCTCTGGACACATTCCAGTACCTCAACATCTCTCTTGAATTGAGGAGCCCAGAACTGGACACAAGACTCAAGGTGTGGCAGAAATAAAGGGGACACTACTTTCTGATGTTGAACAGTTAGATTTTCACTTTTGCTTTATGCTCATTACTGAGGCAGATCTGGAATAGTCTTTAACAAGTAAATGAGTGAGAGGTGTTGCAGTTAGGGACCCTCCAGAAGGGATGATGAGGTTTGTAGGTGGAGTAGGAGGCTCCACTCTTTTTCCCCTCCTTTGCTCTGAAAGCTACCAACCTGGGCAGCTACTTCTTTGAAGCAGCCTGTAAGACACATAGGTACTATATGCAAGCTCCTAGGCTGAGCTAAAGGTCCTGCTTAGACTGTGCTACTCTGCTTGAGCCCCATGGGAACAGTCTCTCTGAGGGTTTGCCTGCATCCCCCAGAGACACTCAGTGCCGGGCTGGACTGGGAAGGCTGCCAAGGTCAAGCCAGCACGAAGCTCAGCAGAGATTCCAGCGAGGTAATGCCATGAGACAAATAATGAAATGACTCATAATAAATACCCATAGCTCCAACTTGTAAAGTGGATTTACTCTTCCCACTCCTTCCTTGCCTTCTCTGCTAATACAATGAATAGTTCATTGTCACTGCCTTTCAGAGTGGTTCAGTGTATTCTGGTGGGAAAGTAGAAACATATTAATATTAATAGTAAATGTCTATGACTAAGCTGTGATCATCACCCATCTCTAACCTACACAATCCATGCACAGGTTGGAATTAATCCAAAATTGCTGCTGATACTCTGGATTTAGCCTAACACCTGTCTTCTTTCAGGAGCACAGTAAAATTCTAATGTTCCCTTTATGAACATGACATAGAGCTGGTCTAAAATACTTTCACTCCTCTGGGAAGGAGGAAAGGGAAACGACCTTGAATGTCACAGCAAAAGTTCTTTGGCTTGGAGTTCTTTTTTTTACCTCAGTGATCATTTAGTACACTTAATTAACAGACATTAACAACATGCCATATCCTCTAATGGGCAAATTGATTTGATGCTGTGTAACATCACAAAAGTGTTGGTTTAATCCCCATGTTACTCATACAAAAAGCACAGCTTTTGAGATATTTAAATGAAATATAAAATGTAGTGAAACTGAGGGGGGAGAAATAAGCCAATGAATGACACAAAAGCATTTTCATAGAATCATAGAACTGTTTCAGCTGGAAGAGACCTCTAAGGACATTAAGTCCACCTGCCACTTTCCATAAGTTTAAAATCCCACAAGAGCCAGTGGTGTGGCAAGGCAAATCATGCCCTGCCAGAAATGGCTTTTGGTGGAAGAGAGCATCTAGCAAGAGAGGGATCCTGGGGTACTGGTAGATAGTAGCTGAAGATGAGCCAGCAGTGTGCCCAGGTGGCCAGGAGAGCCAATGGCATCCTGGCCTGCATCAGAAACAGTGTGGCCAGTAGGACAAGGGATGTCATTCTTTCCCTGTACTCAACACTGGTCAGGCTACATCTTGAGTTCTGTGTCCATTTCTGAGCTTCTCAGTTCAAGAGAGATGTTAAGAGATGGGTGATGAAGCTGGTGGGGTGTTCAACAAAAGCCTGGCTGAGGCACTTAGTGCCATGGTCTAGTTGATTGGATAGGGCTGAGTGACAGGTTGGGCTGGGTGATCTTGGAGGTCTCTTCCAACCTGGTTGATTCTATGAAACACAGAGGAAGGACATTTCTGAAGCTACTGGATGGATTCTGTGCTCACAGTGTGATAGAGGAGACCAGAATTTCCCATCTTAGGTGTGGTTACATGTTCATTTTTTCTCTTGTTAGAAGACAAGATAAGGTGATACCTTGGCTCAACCTCATCACAGAAGCTTCATTCCTGCTGTTGCGCCATAGCTCACCAGGTATCCTACTTCAACCATCTGTAGGATGTTTTTCTGACTGTGACCTCTATCATTCCCCAAAACAAAACAAAAACAGTGTGTTCTGGGAGGAGCTGGAGAGCAGTGAGGCTTATGGGCTGGTGAGTTTCAGCCTGGAGGCAGGTGTAAGTGATGGGCGAGGGAGCAGGGGCATTTTTGCCATTGCAAGGAACCTTCCTCATCTGTCAGCAGCTGCCAGTACTCAGTGCTGCAGAGTAGGCAAAGACATGCTGAACAAAACAGGGCAAAAGCATACTGTGACACTACAGGCACGTGTTGCCCTGGAAATCATTTCTGCTCTGAATTTCAGCCAGTTTGCACCTTGAGCCAGCACAGCTGTTTGTCCTTTCAGACGGTCCAAGCCTCACTTTGTCCTCCCTAAGCAATTGCTCATGGTGTCTAGGGAACTGAGATTTGTTTCTCCCACACTGTTCTTTGCCTGTAGCCTTGCTCTTCTTGTTTCCACATCCTTCTGGGCTTGCAGGTGTCAGGGGAACCCTAAACACCCACAAGGAGACAGTCTGCTGAGCCATCAGCATGCTCTCCTTCTCAAGTTTGTGGCCGGCAGAGACTGAGCTCTGATCAAGTACCGCTGATGTTTTACGCAGAGCAAAATAATAGTCCCAAATGCGGGATCCTCCTACCTCACTCAGAAGCTTTGGCTGCTCTGATGATTTAATTTTGTAACTGAAAATATTATTAGTGGTAGTAAATTTGTCCACCCTCTTGGAAATCCAGCCAGTGAACCTTTACTCTCCTTTGTAATGGGATATAAAATTCTGAGAAAGGGCTACAATCATTAAAAAAAGCCTCCCCCAAAAAAGCCAAGATACCAACCAATCACTGCACCAGAGAGCTGCAGGACTTACAACACATCAGTCATGTGAGAAGAATGTTTTCAGTCGTCCCCTGTGGGTGTAGCTGGAAATGCCAGTTGAATGGCTTCAAACAGAAATAAACACACTCACAAAGGCTGTTTCATGTCAGATTCTGATCTCACAGAAAATTAATAGCAGGCAATCTGCAGTGGCTCCTTTGCACAGCACATCTCTGCACAAGGGAGATCAAACCTGGTCCTTAACAGGCAAACTCAATAGGAGCTGTGTGGGTTTAAACCTTGGGCAGAAAAGCATGGCAAGTAGCAAGCAGCAAATACCCTTCTGTGCTAGTTTGAGCCTAGCTGAGATATTTTGGTGAGAAGAATTAGATTCTAGGCTGTGAAAAGAAAACAATGGTGATGTCTGCTGCACTCATAGGCTTGCTGAGATGTTATAAAACGAGAACACAAACATAGATAACAGAGTCGCTCTTGGTTCACTTCAAAGAGGACGGTCTCCTCAGTTGTAAAAACTGCTGATGTTTCAGCTACATTTTTGTTGTTAGGGCCTGGGGTTCTCTCTTTCTTTTTTCTTTTTTTCTTTTTTTTTTTTTTTTCTTTTCTTCTTTTCCTGAAACAAAGACAAAATAAATATAAGTTCATAAAATCACAGAATCAGCCAGGTTGGAAGAGACCTCCAAGATCATCCAGTCCAACCTTCACCCAGCCCTATCCAGTCAACTAGACCATGGCACTAAGTGCCTCATCCAGGCTTTTCTTGAACACCTCCAGGGACAGTGACTCCACCACCTCCCTGCCAACAACTTCCTCCTAACATCCAGCCTAGACCTTCCCTGGCACAATTTGAGACTGTGTCCCCTTGTTCTGTTGCTGGTTGCCTGGCAGAAGAGACCAACCCCACCTGGCTACAGCCTCCCCTCAGGTAGTTGTACACAGCAATGAGGTCACCTCTGAGCCTCCTCTTCTCCAGGCTAACCAACCCCAGCTCCCTCAGCCTCTCCTCATAGGGTTTGTGTTCCAGGCCCTTCACCAGCCTTGTTGCTCTGTGTCAGACTCAGTATATGGAGGATGAAAGTGATTTGTTTCCAATGAAAATTCTTTTGTTAGGTAAACTGTAAGCCTTCTTACTACACCATTGACCTGATGCCAACTTTGTCTTTCCAGCATGTTGAGACACTTTCCATATGTATTGGAAATTAATAATTATTAATTATTGTCTCAGTTCTAATTTAAACTTCCCTGAGACTCCAATATAGTTGACAGAACCAATAACAATTTATAGGATGCCCTTCCTGCTTCCTCCTTCTTTCCCAAAGAAAAGGAATTAGATGGAGAGAGAGGAAAGGTAAGCACACCCAAATAAATAATCTCTGCCATTTGGAAGTTAAAAGAAGAAGAGTTTAACAATAAAGAAAAGGTAGATGAGGTAGGGGAGTTACAAAGGTATAGAGAAGGAAAAACAATATACAAAATGTGTAAATACAACCAGATTTTGATGGCAAGGGGTTTGTCTGCCTCGTGGGTGGTGGCCACACGGTGCAACAAAGAGCAGCAGGAAACGGGAATGGTGATGATTGCTGGCAAGCAGGAGGAAGGGGACAGAGAGACAAACAGTAAGTCCCCTCTGCTTTTATGGATCTGAGACTGGAAGGGAGAGTGGGCTAAACCACCACACCTGGTAGTGTTCAGACCCACCCCTGTGGAGGGGTCAAGATCACCTGGGGTCAGGGTCAAGACCACTTCCCCAGGAAGGTTAACTCTGTACAATTATGAATATTAATTTCTGTATGAATATTATTTTTTTATTATTAATATTAAAAATAAGGGGAATTCCCTGAGGTTCTTTGGATTTTCAGTTGACAGGAAGCAAATGCACAGAATGAAACGGTTTAAACAATCAGAACTTGGAAAATAGTAACATGAAAACAGGGAAAACTCTAACTATGCTTATGGAGTCTTGGCATTCACTCCAGCAGAAGTACTCACCACGCTTTGGTCCCTGAGTAAGTCTCCTGTATCAAAGAGGCTTTCAAACTCATGAACTCTACAACTACCTGAGGGGTGGCTGTAGCCAGGAGGAGGTTGCTCTCTTCTCTCAGGCGGCCAGCACCAGAACAAGAGGACACAGCCTCAGGCTGCGCCAGGGGAAATTTAGGCTTGAGGTGAGGAGAAAGTTCTTCACTGAGAGAGTCATTGGACACTGGAATGGGCTGCCCAGGGAGGTGGTGGAGTCGCCGTCCCTGGAGCTGTTCAAGGCAGGATTGGACGTGGCACTTGGTGCCATGGTCTAGCCTTGAGCTCTGTGGTAACGGCTTGGACTTGATGATCTGTGAGGTCTCTTCCAACCTTGGTGATACTGTGAGACTGTAATGATCCCAGGGTAAAACATGAAATATTCCAGGCAGAGGGGAGAGATGCTGCTGAGCTGGCAGCTGTGAGCTGCATACACATGGCTGCCTTTAACCAGCCACAAACAATGAGAGGCAGGAAGGCTCCGTGCAGACAGGCTGATGCAGAAAGGTGCAGGTTTCTAAATCATCCTCTTTTCAATACTTCAGTTTGAAAATCAAACTGGCCAATAGGCACTGGCACCATTGTTCTGGCCAATGAACCCATAGCTTTGTGCCTCCTTTGACCATGCAGGCACAGTGAGGGCAGCACAAGACACCTGACATATGGGGCTAAGCCATCAGCCCTCAAGGCTTTGCTGGGGCCAAACCCTTCTTGTTTGCTCATCTGACTCACTCTCAGACCCACAGGAGAAGGAGAAGAGCGTGGGTTAAACCAGCCTGGCAGGATTTATTTTTACAAAAAAAGGCCAAATCATGCAAATTTCTGGAAGAAATGGCACAACCAAACCAAACAAAAAGCACAACAAAAAGCAAATCTACACCAAACCAAACCAAATCAACTACTACTCTTGAAGTGGCACTGAAGCCTTATCAGAACACAGCTCTACAATGTTACAAGGATGTTTTCACTGGTGGTACATCAGGTCATAGAACGTTCTGAATAGCCTCAGGGTATGTTTCATCTCAGAAGAGGCACTTTCCATGAGTTTTAGGTGATTCACAGATTGTTTTGAACTGAACTGAATATACATATTAAACAAGGACAGTTAATTGGCCTACATGATGGAATTCTCTAAATGCAGTAGAATAATAGAATCACAGAATCAGTCAGGGTTGGAAGGGACCACAAGGATCATCTAGTTCCAACTCCCCTGACATGGGCAGGGACACCCTACCCTAGAGCAGGCTGCCCACAGCCTCATCCAGCCTGGCCTTAAACACCTCCAGGCATGGGGCCTCAACCACCTCCCTGGGCAACCCAGTCCAGGCTCTCACCACTCTCATGCTCAACAACTTCCTCCTCACATCCAGGCTGACTCTCCCCACCTCCAGCTTCGCTCCATTCCCCCCAGTCCTGTCACTCCCTGAGAGCCTAAAAAGTCCCTCCCCAGCTTTTTTGTAGGTCCCCTTCAGATACTGGAAGGCCACAAGAAGGTCACCTGGGAGCCTCCTCTTCTGCAGACTGAACAGCCCCAACTCTTTCAGTCTGTCCTCATAGCAGAGCTGCTGCAGCCCTCTGAGCATCCTCGTGGCCCTTCTCTGGACACACTCCAGCATCTCCACATCCCTCTTGTAATGGTGGCTCCAGAACTGGATGCAGTACTCCAGGTGGGGTCTCAGCAGAGTGGAGTAGAGGGGGAGAATCACCTCCCTTGACCTGCTGGCCACACACACACAGGTTCACTTTCTTCTTTGACAATTTTTTACCCATAGCTTGTTTCAGAGTGGATATTTGCATTATATGCTTGTGAAGTTGGAGGGTATTCTTTGCTCATAATAACTAGACCTGTGCTCCTCCTGGAGTTAGTATCTGTTGGTCTAGTGCTATTGCCCTGTGATGGTTTGGGTGTTACCCACACACACACTTAAGAAAATCAGACTAGACTCAGATGAACTGGAAATTAAAGAATGAAGCTTTATATTTACAGCTTAGCACAAGATACAAGCAGATATTTACAATATCTACAGCTATACACAGAAATAGACAAGTTAAAAAGTAATACAGAAACACAACAGCCCTCCCAGAAACCAGAGTCCCCAGGAGGGGCTCCCAACCACCCTTCCACCTTCTCCTCACCCCTCTACCTTACCCCAGACCTTGCCTTATGTTCAAGGTGAGTTTGGAGGGCCAGCCAGGGAGGTTAGGAAGCAGAAGGATTAGTCACACAGACAGCAGGTTAGAGAGAGAGAGAAGTGCAGCCCAAAGCCAGAGAGCAAACTGTGTTATCTATGTTTGTGTTCTTGTTCTTACACATCTCAGCAAGCCTATGAGTGCAGCAGACATCACCACTGTTTCCTTTTCACAGCCTATAATCTAATTCTTCCCACCAAAATACCCCAGCTAGGCTCAAACCAGCACATGCCCACTTGGAAGAAACTATTTAAAAATCTCCTTGACAAATTTTGAGGTTCCCAAAGATCACAGCACCTGTTAGAGACTGTTTGGTATCTACAGAACCATACTGTACATTTTCAGTTGAGTGATTCACTACTGCTCCTTCTCTTTTTAACAGCTTCATACTCGTAAATCCTTACATTGTTGGTTCTCTTTGTGATTAGACACCTCTGAGGACCACAGCCTATTCCTGGTAGTAGACAATTAAGTTACTCTTCAGGTGTAGGTTTTTACACTTGGTGGTTTTTAAGCTTGTTTGTGGGCAGTTTGTGGTGGATAAATGTTTTGGCTGCCATCCTCTTGCAGTCCTGCTATCATCTTAAAATAACTCTGATACTCTTGGAAGCTAAATCAATGGCCAGTTCACATTTTTTCCTGCTAAACAGGTAAAGACCTCATGAAAGACATTAGTTGGGCATAATGATAGGAGATCTTGTCTCTGAGACATTTTGGAGTGCTGGCACCATGAACATGAAACTCCCAAACTTGTTCCTAACCAGCTGCTGTCTACAGCTAAGGGAGGCTGTAGCCAGGTGGGGTTGGTCTCTTCTGCCAGGTACCCAGGGACAGAACAAGGGGACACAGTCTCAAGTTGTGCTGGGGGAGGTCTAGGCTGGGTGTTAGGAGGAAGTTGTTGGCAGAGAGAGTGATTGGCATTGGAATGGGCTGCCCAGGGAGGTGGTGGAGTCACCCCTCCTGGAGGTGTTCAAGAGAAGCCTGGCTGAGGCACTTAGTGCCATGGTCTGGTTGATTGGACAGGGCTGGGTGCTAGGTTGGACTGGATGATGTTGGAGGTCTCTTCCAATCTGGCTGATTCTATGATTCTGTGATTCTAGGAATAGGAGTACAATTTAAACAAAAAAGCCAGGAAAATATAATTTTCCCTGCTGCAATTTTTTTTGTCAGGTAGAAACAGATGTGTGGGTAATGGTCATCTGTTTTAAACTTTACAAACATGGCTTTTACTCTAAACATTCCAGGAAAAGACAGAGGGGCATTGATGGTTTTGATACCACACACACAAAAATGCATTTTGCTTTCAGAGCCCCAAAGCCATAACATGTGAATATTTGGGAAGCATTGCTACTCCAGAGCCTCACAGAGAGAGGCTGTCTGACACTTTGGCACAGAAAGAGTAACACCCTCTTCAGATTTCTTTCAGCATTATTCCTCCAAACCAAGCAGACACTCCTTACAGTCCTCCCCTGTGATGCCCAATGCTTCCCCTGCTTCCTCCCTGTCTTCTCCCACTGTAATGATGCTTTTGTTTCTTCTGACTTGACTCTGATGTTGTGGCTTTGACACCGTCCACCACAAGCAGCTCCTGGCAAAGTTGGCAGCTCATGGCTTGGATAGATTCACTCTGAAATGAGTCAAGAACTGGCTGGAAGGCTGGGCCCAGAGAGTGGTGGTGAAGGGTGCCACATCCAGTTGGCAGCTGTCACTAGTGGTGTGCCCCAAGGATCAGTGCTAAGCCCGATCATGTTCAATATCTTTATTGATGATCTGGACCAGGGGACTGAGCCCAGCATCAGTAAGTCTGCGGATGACACCAAGCTAGGAGCAGGTGTTGATGTGTTCGAGGGTAGGAGAGCCCTGCAGAGGGACCTGGACAGGCTGGATGGGTGGGCAGAGGCCAAGGGGATGAGATTTAACAACCCCAAGCAGCACTACTGGCTGGGGACAGAGTGGCTGGAGAGCAGCCAGGAAGAAAGTGACCTGGGGGTGCTGGTAGATAGTAGCTGAACATGAGCCAGCAGTGTGCCCAGGTGGCCAGGAGGGCCAATGGCATCCTGGCCTGGCTCAGGAACAGTGTGGCCAGCAGGACAAGGGATTTTATTCTGCCCCTGTACTCAACACTGGTCAGGCCACACCTTGAGTCCTGTGTCCAGTTCTGGGCTCCTCAATTCAAGAGAGATGTTGAGATACTGGAACGTGTCCAGAGGAGGGCGACAAAGCTGGTGAGGGGCCTGGAACACAAACCCTATGAGGAGAGGCTGAGGAAGCTGGGGTTGATTAGCCTGAAGAAGAGGAGGCTCAGGGCAGAGCTCATTGCTGTCTACAACTACCTGAAGGGAGGCTGTAGCCAGGTGGGGGTTGGTCTCTTCTGCCAGGCAAGCAGCAACAGGACAAGGGGACTCAGTCTCAAGTTGTGCCAGAGGAGGTCTAGGCTGGATGTCAGGAGGAAGTTGTTGGCAGAGAGAGTGATTGGCATTGGAATGGGCTGCCCAGGGAGGTGGTGGAGTCACCATCCCTGGTGGTGTTCGAGGGAAGCCTGGCTGAGGCACTTAGTGCCATGGTCTGGTTGGTTGGCTAGGGCTGAGTGCTAGATTGGACTGGATGATCTTGGAGGTCTTTTCCAACCTGTTTGATTCCATGATTCTGTGAACCCTAGGAATCTCCCTGATAGGACCTTATGGCTCTATGGGAAGGGTTTCTTGTGAAAATCTGAGCACATGCATTACAAATGACCCTCAACTGAAGCCTTGTATGGTGTAGCCTCTTTTAGTCACAACCACAGCCTACCCAGGAAGGACTCTTGGCCATTTGAGACTGATGATTCCATTTCTGCTTTCTGAGTTTCGCTCATTTCCTCAAGCCTCAACTCTCTGTAGCCAGAACTTGGTGTGTTTTATGGTATGCTAGAATACTTTTCAAAGGTCTCTATTCCCCCAAACCAAAACCAGCCAATTATTCCAGGAAGAGAGCTTTTGTAAACATGCCCATCAAGCTGAATCCGTCATACAGAAGAATGTCTCAACTAAGATGGATACATATACCCTTGGGTAGAATAAAATTCTATATTATGTGTTTCAAATGATGGGGTTAGCATCCATGCCTAGCCACTAAATAAGTTGGTTTCCGGAAACTTCTCTGGACTAAGACACAGTAACTCTAGTAGCTCTGTGTTATGTAATGTAAATACTCAAAAGCCACCCTGCAGGATGGAAAATACCCCAGGGGTTTATTGTGGCTTTTCTCTCTTTCATGGTTTTTTTTTCCTTTTTGCTGCTTAGATGTGCACTAAATTCTGACCCTTACTGAACTGAAAACAAGGAGTGATTGTGGTACTCTTTCAGGTGCTTGGAGTGTGCTAGTTTGAGCCTCACTGGGATATTTTGCTGAGAAGAATTAGATTATAGGCTGTGAAAAGGAAATAATGGTGATGACTACTTCACTCATAGGCTTGCTGAGGTGTATAAGAACAAGAACACAAACGTAGATAACAGAGTTGTTTGCTCTCTGTCTTTGGGGCTGAACATCTTTCTCTAACCTAACTTGCTGCCTGACTAATCCTTCTGCTTCCTAACCCCCCTGGCCGACCCTCCCAACTCACCTTGAACACAAGGCAAGGTCTGGGGTAAGGTAAAGGGGTGAGGAGAAGGTGGAAGGGTGGTTGGGAGACCTTCCTGGGGACTCTATTTTCTGGGAGGGCTGTTGTGTTTCTGTATTACCTTTGTAACTTGTCTGTTTCTGTCTGTAGCTGTAGATACTGTAAATACCTGCTTGGATATGGTGCTAAGCTGTAAATAGAAAGATTCATCCTAATTTCCAGTTCATCTGAGTCTAGTCTGGGTGACTGTCTTAAGNNGTAGAGGGGTGAGGCGAAGGGGGAAGGGTGGTTGGGAGACCTTCCTGGGGACTCTATTTTCTGGGAGGGCTGTTGTGTTTCTGTATTACCTTTGTAACTTGTCTGTTTCTGTCTGTAGCTGTAGATACTGTAAATACCTGCTTGGATATGGTGCTAAGCTGTAAATAGAAAGATTCATCCTAATTTCCAGTTCATCTGAGTCTAGTCTGGGTGACTGTCTTAAGTGTGGGGGGGCGGGTAACACCCGAACCATCACACGGAGATCCAATTGTGGGCTATAACAGGCTGCTTTCTTCATCTTCAGTGCAGCCACCACTTCACATTTCTATCCAAGCAAAATGCAAATTGCAACCCTGACCGTTCTGACATCTGAAAAAGAATGACCCCACTCCCTCCCTAATTACTACACTTTTATTAAAATATCAGTTTACATTTACGAGTATTTTAACTCCTTGCTTGGGCATGTGGAAATTGGTTTGCAACACATGAAAAGGCCAGGAACTGCCACTGTGCAAGCTGATGGTTTTCTTGCATACATATGACCTCCTTCCGAGTTGGTTTTATGCTGTAGTCTTGAGCAATGATTCAGTGTGGGAATTTGCATGACAGTTTTTATGACTTTAAGTCTCTGCCTTTCTGGAAAGCATACTCAAAGATTCCAGCCTGGCACCCCCACAGCAGAGAACACACACTCAGCTGCGCCTGAGAGAAGTCAGTCTCAAAAAACTAGTTGTGTCTCCTGGGCATAGTGGAAGAAGGGAAGAGATACCTGTCTCTGTGGAATTGTTTCACTATCTTAGCTGCAAGCTCATCCCCTCCTGCAATCTCCTGCCTGCAGGAGGGCAGGCACAGTCCCCTGCAAACAGGTTTCTTACTCTACCCTCTTGACTTCTCTCTAGGAAGAATACCTTTTCATTTGTAGGTATATGGTGGATTAGGAAGTATGGGCAACTAGTACTAGATTTGGAGAGCTCAGAGCAGGACCTTTAATCCTGTGGTAGGATTTGTATCATACATTAATACATATTATATATTAGTAATTTAATGTAAGATTTCTGCATGTATGCACTTCACATATAGGCAGTGTCTTAGATCTTTAAATCATCAAACTGGAAACAAGAATATTGACACATGCACAGTCATTACTGGACAGCTTTAACATTTCTCACAGGCCTCATCCTCAGCAAATCTTTAGGAACACCCACCTCAGTCTTATCTGAGGCTGATTCCTCCTTCTCAGTCCTGCTGCTCAGGTCTGACCATTCCCATTTGCTGTTACAACTTCCCAGGTGAGCCACCGTGGATCAACATCTCCACCGCATTTTCTATCCCTACTATTTCCAATCTCATTCTCCTTCATTCAGCTCTTCTGCTAATTTGAATCTTTCTTCCTTATCCTATCTACCTGAGCAGTCACCTATAACACCTTGCTTTGCTGTGTCTTCATGTCCTCTTCTATCACACCTCCAGTCCTCTTGCTCCTCAGCTGCATCCTCTCTGCAACCTCAGGTTCCTCTTCCCCAGATGATCCCTTGCCCTCTTCTCACTTCCTTGCCCAAGTCCCTCACCTAGCTGGTAGTTTTCCTCATTAATCCTATGTACATCTCCTTCCAACCTGCACACCATCCCCAGCATAAAGGACTGACTTCACACATGTCTTAGTGCCACATTTCCAGGTTTTCTAGAAGAGCACTTATCCAATCTGTGCTGCATGCAAAGCTGCCGTTCCCTTCCACTCTTGGAAGGCTGGAAAACCACTCCAGAGGCAAGACTTTGGCCTCACATTAGGAGGAAAGAGCTGGTCTGGCTGGGCTATGAACACCAACGGATATGACATGAAGTTTAGATGAGAAGGAAACTTTAGTGCAAGAATAAAAAGTGGTGTAGGAGTGTGCTCGGCGAAAAGCTCCGTGGAAATGAGTCTGTCTCACTAGATGGCACTGCAGAATAGCTTGGCAGCGGCTTTCACCGACCCGGGGAAGCCTTCTCCCTAAGGAGGCAGCATCCTGCCGATGCCACCACAGGCTCTGGGTGAAGACTCAGCAGCTTAAATATTTTCTCTGCACAGAATGACATGTGTCTGTAAGCAGGGAGTGGGTTTCTATGTGAGAGGCCTGGAACACCAAGCCTATGAACAGAGGCTGAGGGAGCTGGGGGTGTGCAGCCTGCAGAAGAGGAGGCTCAGGGCAGAGCTCATTGCTGTCTGCAACTACCTGAAGGGAGGCTGTAGCCAGGTGGGGCTGGGCTCTTCTGCCAGGCAAGCAGCAACAGAACAAGGGGACACAGTCTCAAGTTGTGCCAGGGGAGGTCTAGGCTGGATGTTAGGAGGAAGTTGTTGGCAGAGAGAGTGATTGGCATTGGAATGGGCTGCCCAGGGAGGTGGTGGAGTCACCGTCCCTGGAGGTGTTGAAGCAAAGCCTGGCTGAGGCACTTAGTGCCATGGTCTAGTTGAGTGGTCAGGGCTGGGTGCTAGGTTGGACTGGATGAGCTTGGAGGTGTCTTCCAACCTGCTTGATTCTATGATTCTATGATTCAACAATAGCTTCTGCCTCCATGAGCAGGGCCTTATTTTGGCTCAGTGGCTGTGCATCTCCTGTCATTCCCAGTGACAAACACACACAGTGCTACATAAAGCAATCCATATTCAGTGGTGATCTGCAGATCACCCACCACGGCCTAAGAACACATGAAAATAACTTGCATCAGCAAGGCCTGCAGGCCTGGCTGGTTTCAGGCAGAGCAGGTGGTTCCAGCAGCAACGGGAAGAAGGTGAGTGCTGGAGTGGAATAAAGCACCTTCTGTGTCTTGTGGGTTTCTTGCTGGTCAGGGTTCCTCACATAGCAGCTCTGTTTCTGGGCTCTCTTGAGTGTCACCTCTAGGAGACAGTGCCCTGCAGGAAGGGAGATGGTAAATGAACTCTGCCTGTTGTTACAGTGAAAAAGAAAAGAGTAACAGCAAGGTTTGGGTGGGTTTGGGTTTTGTGTTTGTTTATTTGTGGTTTTTTTCGTTTGGTTTGATTTTTTCTTCTCTTTTCAGAAAGGAAAGGGCAGGTGCTTGACAATGCAGTAAATAAGATTGTTTCCCTTCAATTCTTGTCTTGCTAAAGCACCAAGAACTAGAGACTTCAGACGACCTTTGGGCTTTCCATAATGCTGTGAATGAATACACTGCACCAGTCAAGACTTTGCCCATGTACTGTGTGCCACGTTACCAGGAAGCTTACTGGGCTTGAGGAATGTGTGCTGGTCTCCTAGGCTTTGTTCCCTTCTTCTCTGCAGGTATTGCAGCTGTCTCCTTCAGGGCTAGGTGACGATAGGAAGTGGTTCCTTCTTGCTTGTCTACCAAGAGAACTAGCATCTGGAAGCAAAGGGAAGTGTTGCCACCGGGATGCTGTTTGCTGGCCGCTGACAAGCAGTGTCTGGGCTGTGTGTGGTCGGTGCACTGCTGTGGGAGCCCTGGGGCAGTAAGGAGCAGTACCATGCATCTGCTACTCTGTTGTAGACTGTTACTTTATGACTTCAAATCCCAAACATGTAAATAGTCTCCCTTTCCCTGGGCTAAGTTAAGCTTCCCAAAAAATATGCCACTGTCCTAAAAACCTCAAACTTCAAGTAAATGCATCTGGGGTTTCTTTATTGCTCCTTGGTCTTTTGGGATTTAAGTTTTAACTACTTCAATTGCCTTTCTCACCAGCTGTAAGGGTGAGAAACTTTGTGGGAAAAATTCATACTATCCTTGTCCATAAGACTGGAAATAAACACCAGTGTTTGTGAAATGCAAGGAAAGTTCCCTGACTCAGAATAAGAGGCTAAAGGTTTCTAAAGTTGCCTGTTTGCAAAAGAACAGCATGAGATACTGGAAGGTGTCCAGAGAAGGGCAACGAAGCTGGTGAGAGGCCTGGAACACAAACCCTATGAGGAGAGGCTGAGGGAGCTGGGGTTGGTTAGTCTGGAGAAGAAGAGGCTCAGAGGTGACCTCATTGCTGTCTACAACTACCTGAAGGGAGGCTGTAGCCAGGCCACAGTCGGTCTCCCAGGCAACCACCAACAGAACAAGGGGACACAGTCTCAGGTTGTGCCAGGGGAGGTCTAGGCTGGAGGTGTTCTTGAACACCCTGGAGGTGTTCAAAAGTGGATGAGGCACTTAGTGCCATGCTCTAATTGATTGGATAGGGCTGGGTGCTAGGTTGGCCTGGATGATCTTGGAGGTCTCTTCCAACATGACCAATTCTATGATTCTAGTTGCTTTCTCTCTGAAATAATGAAGTTGCCCTCTGCTTCCTGATGCCCACCAAGCTCAGAGTAAGCAAGTCCATACCCAAAGCTGTATACATTTTTTAGTGCTAAGATGTTATGGTTGCATCAGTTGATTTGTAGTGGGAGACAAAAAACATCACTAACTCAGTCTGCTGTAGAGAGAGTAGATATCTGAGTGTGCTAGTTTGAGCCTAGCTGGGATATTTTAGTGAGAGGAATTAGATCATAGGCTGTGAAAAGGAAACAATGGTGATGTCTGCTGCACTCATAGGCTTGCTGAGATGTATAAGAACAAGAGCACAAACATAGATAACAGAGTTGCTCTTTGCTTTAGGCTGCTTCCCTTCTCTCTCTCTAACCTGCTGTCGGTGTGACTTCTGCTTCCTAACTCCCCATGCCAATTTTCCAAACTCACCTTGAATGTAAGGCAAAGTCTGGGATAAGGTAGAGGGGTAGAAAGGAGGTGGAAGGGTGGTTGAGAGCTGCTCCTGGGGACTCTGGTTTCTGGGAGGGCTGCTGTGTTTCTGTATTACTTTTTAACTTGTCTATTTCTGTCTATAGCTGTAGATATTGTAAATATCTGCTTGTATCTTGTGCTAAGCTGTAAATATGAAGCTTCATTCTTTAATTTCCAGACTGGCTGAGTCTAGTCTGGATGATTTTCACAAGAGTAGGGGGCAGGTAACACCCAAACCATCACACTGAGGCAAAGAAACATTGAAAGAGAATCCTCAGAGTGATGAAGATAGAGCTGCTCTGGATCTGTTTCTTTTTGTTGGTGTTGAAATTTGTTAAAATAACCCAAAATATAGGTCAGCTTATCAGCTTTGCTTGTTATTTCCCCATGGGTCATAAACTTTCTGATATTTGATGCACTATTGTTCCCACAAAATAGGAACACATTTTGGAGGGATTGCAGGTTCATTTCCTTGTAAGGGCTAAACCAGCCTAGCAGCACTTTAATTGATACAATTAACATTTTCTGTACTGTGCACTCCTATTATTTAAGAGTCAATCAAACAGACAAACCTCTATCTCAGGCATCTGAGTTAGAACATCACTGCCTGATTTCCAAAGCATAGCTCTGTCTTGTTGAAAATACTGCTGCTTCAGATATATGCATATGGAGGAAAAAGCTGCATTGCAAAACTGACAATGCAGTATTTCCTCAAATACTGAATAGCAGCTGAGTACTAAGAAACTCTAAGTGTGTTCAGCAACACCACAGGTAATGCCACCAAAATAGTAGGCAATCTCTTATTTGAAATTTTTAGTCACATGTGACTGGATTTTTGTCTGACAACTTTACTCCTAGTACCTTTATTCTTGGCACATCCCACTGAGATCAAAGAGGAAGGGGACTATTTAATAAGTGCACATGATTGGAGTTTGAGAATCTAGCATGTTCCTTAACTTTAACTTTAAATCACACTCTGCTCTCTTTAGTCACATGTGGAAGCATTTCCTGCTGACAGAGGACATGATTCGATAAACACGAGCAACCCGTGCTGCGAGCAGCGTCCTTGGGCTCATCTCGGAGGCAGGAACTAAGGCGATGAAACAACCCCCACGTCCAGCTGCAAGGGAGCAGGATCTGCTGGCTGCAGGAAGCTGACCCTATAATTGTTTTATTTAAGCCTTAACCTATCTGTGCCTTCCACATGCACCAATCTTACAGGAAGTTAGCTGTGCATGCCTCTTCCAAGTTAGCATCTAAGACGCTGTATTGCCACAATAAAATGAGAATGATCCAACCATATTGGTATTCATCGTTACTCTGGCTGCCTTTCCACCGACACTCACACATTTAAATGGCACTCTTAGGTTTTAAGATACAATTAGATGGCACAACTGAACCCTGATAGTTGCCTGCTTCCAAAACATCAAAGAGGGTCACTGTCACCATGATTTAAGGTTGTATTAATCTCATGCGTAGCCAAATAGGGGTGAAAGGAGGAAAAGGCTAAGAAAACAAAGCCACGGTAACCAAGTCAGATATGATGTGACCGATCTCTCTAGCTTTACTTGCTCTGGTATAAAATAGAGGTGATGACTACCAAGCTGAAGACCTGCAGAGTTAATATTTTCAAAGAAATTAAAACATTTCAAATGGTGTTTCTAAAAGCAGAGATTTCAACTTTCTAAAAGCACAGATTGCAATTTCTCTCTCTAGTGAAGACAGTGATAGGTTCAAATTTTACAAAGGCATATCCTTGCTCTGGTTTTATTCTAACAAGGTGGAAGATACTTTTTACCACACCAAATATAGTAGTGGAAGAATGAAGAGAAGATTTGATTTTTGTCATGAGCAAGCAAGTGAGGAATGCTGGCATGTGGTTGTGTTAGTTGCAACAGCTGCTGAAAGACAATCCAACGAACGTATCTTGGAAGTCCTGTGAAATCTTTGTACATTTGAAATTAATCCTTCTTCAGCACTTGCAGACAAATTATTTTCATGAAGTAAGTGAACTTGTAGATATCACACAGAAACTGACAACCTGTGATGACACATGAGCCAGTAGATAATTTATTTCTTCTTTCTTCCTTCCTTCCTTCCTTCCTTTCTCTTTCTTTCTTTCTTTCTTTCTTTCTTTCTTTCTTT
>WAAF01001130.1:3360-42158 GCA_013400475.1 Tricholaema leucomelas | reverse complement strand
CTTCCTTCCTTCCTTCCTTCCTTCCTTCCTTCCTTCCTTCCTTCCTTCTTTCTTTCCCCTTGCAAAATAAGTCAAGACAGCTGCTAGGATACTATATCTGTAACAGTGTACTGCAAAGGTGGGCTACACTTTCCATAGCAACCTGTGCAGAATACCAGGTGTTCACAGCTTCTGAAGGAATGTTCTTATTTCCTTCTTTCACAGTGCCAAAACTGTGCTGGGCATATACCACACTGCTTCAAGATTAATGAGGTTCATACCAGCTGTGCCTCAGTACAGTAAGCTCCAGTTATTTCTCAGGAGTGAAATGGATAGTTTAACTGTTGGAATAAAAGTATATTGAAAAGCTAATTTAGTACTGAGCAATTCAGGTGTCTGGGGCAAAATAAAGGTAAGTAACTTTGTACAGCGAAAGCCCCAGGTCAGCTGACCATCACTGATTGCTAAGAATGTTCATGGTTTCATGCCAAAAAGTTGCACAGAACTTGGGGCAGAAACTCACTTTTAAAGAGTGCCAGATGATCTGAACTCTGCATAACTGGCAGATGCACACTGGACTTGTTAACAGAGATTCAAATGTAACTGCATCTGACAGTGGTGGAATAATTGATTAGCTAGGGGTCGTATTCATTATATTACTACAGTAATGCTATATAGAGAGTGTGGCACAGGGTGTGGGCTGTCTGCTGTACCACTTTCTCACTGGTCAAGCTGCCTCTTTCTTTAAAATAAGTGTGTCAAAACCCAGGCTGACACATCTGCTCAATTAAATAGCTACAGGGATCAGGCTCAGCTCAAAGTCTTGCATATCCACGGGCTGGGAGTGCAGCCTTGTACATCAGTGGCTCCTGGATCCTCAGCAGATGTGTTACTGGAACAGAAAGGTATAAGAGTCCCTGTTTGCCAATGCAATATAGCATAAATACTTCTTAATTACTTTTCAGGTACCCACTGCAAATATTCTGCAGACATCAACAAAAATCAGATCAAAACCTCCTGGTTTCAAATGGTGCAGCAGGATGTACCTGTTAGCCTGTGTGTGCTGGGTATGTTTCTGAGAACAGCTGGGCCTGAACATCTACATGTTTAGTAGGTACTTATAAAAATGAACTAAACATAGTGTGTTGTGGTTTCAAATTAAAGCAGAGTAGCTCCCATAGGGTAACTGATTTGACGCTTACAGCTGTGAATCTTCCCTTTTTTTGCTGCCTTTTTCATATTGCTGAAAGAGGCACTGGCCCTCCAACCTGCAAGAGAAAGTCTCAGCAGCTGAGCCACCTAGATCCATCCAGATTCGGGTCAGGCCAACACATAACACACACAGTTTGACTTAGCAGGGAGTTCAGGTTTTGGTGTAGGCAGAAGACATGATGGTGGAGCAGACCACACGGGGTTGTCTCCCAGGTGTGCTGAATATCAAGAAGTCTGTGTTCATACTGCTTACACTGCACATATGCCCTTTACCATCAGCATTGGTCATGTCTACCAGTGCAGATCTAGTGACAACAGATTTGCTTCCCAGTCAGTAACACAGCTTTTCTCTACGTTAAAGCAATTGCTTACTGCCTGGTTTTTTGGTTTGGTTTTGTTTTGAGGGGGGGGTGTGTTGATTTGTTTTGTTTTTTAATGTACTCAAGAATTCTAAACGATGTCTGGTTTATCCTGTAGGGACACAGCTGAATCATTAACTGTAATCAGAAAGCATGGCTGAGAGGGACAGGCTCACAGGTGACAGCTGGCAATGACCCCAACTGTACTGGAGTTTGCAGGCTGCAGATAGGATGAAACAGACCCTTTTACTCCAGAGCAGCAGGAGAAAACAGGCAGTCTCAGAGCCCATGTGTCAAGTATCATATTCAATTTTTTATGCTGAGGTCAGGGGGTGATTTGTTTTTGCATATGAGATCATTATGTCAACAGGACAAGGAGGCAATGAAAAGCAAAACAAAATTCCTAGTCCTGGGAATCTTATCTTTTAGCTCACAAGCCAGACAGCACGGAGTCCCCAGAAGGGGAAGCAGCTATACTGGCAGAAAAGTGCCTATGTTCTTACATACCATTTTAATTCTCCACATAAACAGACTGCAGAAGAATGAAAGCAAAACAGCTCCGTTGCTGTGACCGGCTTCTATGCACAAACTCTCACCCATGCTGTGTGCATCCAGCAGGCGTCATTCAGCTGCAGTGCTTCAGAGCAGAACTAGCAGAAATCACCCTTTGTACCCAGGGACCCCAAGCCAAGGCTCCTCCTCCAGAGCTCTCTAGGAGAAGCTGAGAGCTCTGCTTTCTGCAGCGGCAGGGAAGGCTTGTCTGAAATGCAGCAATTTGCTTTGGTACCGTTTATCTACTGCACAAAAGCAGTGTCCCAGGCAGCAATTTTATTTTTCTCAAGTAGCAAGCATGCTGGAGCAGTTGTCTTGGAAAAGAGTCTCTGCTTTTCACCCAGCCTGTGTCACGTTTGTGAAGTCTGCATTTCCCACTGAACTAAGTGGGGCTGAGTACTCACCCCCAGCACTGGCTCATCTTACTGACTCCACTGATCGAAACAGAGATGCACTGGTATAATTCCCTCTCCTTTTTTCCCCCTTCCAAAATAAGATATTGAAATATACATACAGTACAATTCACTTCTATTTACACCTGTGCTGGTGCAAGCAGAATTGTATTCAGTATCTGTCAGACCATTAGGATGAGTTTGAGTTAATGCTTTAACTTGTGCCTTCATAAGGAGCAGAGGGCTGCAAATCTGTACTGGGAACACTTCTGTTTCCCCACCACTCCACTTTGTCCCTGATCTCTCTTCCCAGTCAGGCAGGGGAGAGGATCTGGCACAGGGCACAGTGCAGGTGACAGCTGGAAGGACACCACAGTCTCTGTGATGGGAACACTTTCTAATTACATAGGTTGCACCAGCAGAGTGGAGGAGAAGGGTGAGAAGAAATTCCTTCTTCTGCTTCCAGCACTCACTAATATGTGCCTCTGCAGGACTGGGACAGAGTCTGATGCTCAGTAAATAGGTTCCTTGGGGATGAAAGGTGCTATAAAAACAAGACGGCAAGCACTCAAAGTTTGCTGCTCTCTTTTTCCCCTTCCCTTGATCCTTTGTGGATTTGGCTAGCTGGATCTGTGCTGTTACCGTGTCAAGATTGAAGAGAGCAAGCAGCAATGAATTTCTCACTGCTACTGCTCCAGCCTTAATAGCAAACAGCTGAGTGAAGAATGAGGTCCCGGCTGAAAAACAAACAGAGATTTTTTCCCTCCCTTGCCTCGACTGTGGCTGGAGCAGCGGCAGCTCCAGTGTTATTGTAAGCCCCTGGTGTTAGATGCCAGTTCTGGGACTGTAAGTATAGTTATATTTAGCCTGCCACCACTCTATTGTTGGGAATGGCCTGGATTATACTGCCCTTTGCGGGATAGGTAAAGCCCAAATTTCAAACCAGGGACAGACAAATTCTTTTGAAGGTAGTTTCCCACATCTCATTTTACCGAGCAGAAAAGTCAGATGGCACACAGAAAACACGTCAGAGTCTGACTGAAAGTGTATCTGTGTTATTTTTGATTTTATTTTTAATTGCTGGTAGCTTTCTCAAGAGGTAAAGGCAACTTTCTTTTTTTTTGTTATAAGCAGTCAAACGTTTTAGCATGACTTACCTTATTTGAACAGAGTGAAAGTTGGCAGATTTGCTTCTAATTCTCAACCTCATCAACTTCTTGGGCTATTCTGCAGTAGCTGAACTCATGCCAGCCTTTCCATTATAACATTCCCCTCTCTTCTCATTTTCAGGGGTTTCAAACTTGGCTGTAAAAATTAGCTCCAGGATAAAAACTTGGCACCCAAAGTCCCAGGCCAGGTGTGATTTCTTAAAGTTGCTATGGGCCAAACCCTGAAATTAGTCTCTACTTCATCTTTAGTCACTAGCATACAGTTGTATGTTCACTTCAGGAGAGCTCAACATGAGAAATTCTAGAGTATAGATTAAAGATTGGTTTTCCTTAAGGGAAAGCTAACTAGAATAAATACAGAAATATTTGTGAGATAGAAATTTGTTCCACTGAGATTGTACAATCACCAAGGTTTTCTAAAGGGGTTGTGGAGATGGCTGCTTGCTTACTTCTCACAGACCTCATAGCCACACTGTGTAGCTCTACATGGAGAGAACAGCCTGCCTTGTGCTTTTCACAACTCTTGGCAAATGCAAGGGGAAGTCTGGCTAGGTGCTGGTTTTCTGCACTCTTCCATGCTGTCTCTAGAAGGCATATCTGGGCTACAACCTGTATTTCACAGCCCAGCTGGTGGTGCATGCCTGCCTGGAGGCTTGCACTAAGCAGCATTTCTGTGATCTCCTTACATTATGTCCTGGCACCAAAGCAGGAGCCTCTCTTTCAGAGAGGGGTCACAATGCTGGGAAAATGATAGGTTGGACTGGATGATCTTGGGGTTCTCTTTCAACCTGGTTGATTCTATGAACTCATCCGCACCTAGATGGCATAATGCCAGTATTTTTCAAGGCTTTTATGGATGTCTGTGGAGAGGGAGGGATCATAGCAAAGTTCTCTAAGGGCTAAGTCCCTAAGGGGAATTAATCAGGTCATGTGGGATATTTAACAGCCTGCAAGGTACAACTCCAGTCTCAGCAGGAGTCAGACTTTTACTGTTGTTTCAGACAGTGAAATAGTAATTTGCTTTCTTTATCTACACAAGAAAAGAACAGATCCCCATATTCGACCCAGAGAGCAGCACTCCCATGTCTGTGATGCCTTGTAAAACATGTAGGAATCCTGCTGAGGGGAACATTTTTTGATCCACTTAATATTCTCTGCAACCATGTGCTCAGAGACTGAGAGCTAGATCTAGGCTGCCTGCATGCTTGGGGAAAGAGTCAGCAGAAACATCAAGAAAACCCATACTGACACTTCCACAGAAGCTCTCTAAATTTCCTGTGCCTCCATGCTTGTGACATTTGGCTCTAATTAGCATGAAAAGGCTGCAGACTTGTCTATCCTGCAAGGCTGCCTTGCAAAAGAAGGCTGAGGTCTGCCTGCTAAGACACATGGAAAAGTGAAAAGGAGAGGATAACACAGATGGCCTATTCCTTCAAAGGCAAGGAAAGAAAAGGAGACTATCCACCAGCTCTCTCATCCCAAGTACTCTTCCTTCATTAAGAGATCTGAGAACTTACTAGGACAGTTGTTCCAGAGGCCCATTCCTGTGCTGGTCTATTAGAATGTAACAAAATGGTATCTTACCATGCAACAATACACCCTATATTTGATATATTAAAAGACCTTTCCAGATCTGGTGTCTCTGTTTCATGATATAAGACCATGGGGATATCTGTACTAGTTCAGTATGCTATAATCCTGTCTCTAATAGTAGCTGAAAACAGATGTGCAGTGAAGAATATGTGTATATACACATATAAATGTAGCCATACTTCCCCTAGATGCTCTTCTAGCCCCTAATACCTTGTGCCTTACAAACCTCTCAGGTGTGGATGAGGTCACTGATGATTCTTGATGGCTTTTTATGTCATTAATTTAATCAACTTTGAGCTCATGTAAACTTTGCAACAATCGACAATTCCACAGCATAATTACACATCACATGGAAGAAAAAAATCCTTGCTTTGGTTTTACTGGACCTGTCACAGTTTCTTGTAGTGGAAGAGTGAGTTAGCAGTTGCTCCCTGCTCAGTGTTCCGTGCCATAGCTTTACCAACCACGGTGGCCTGTCCCCATAGTTGGCTGGGCTGAACATGCAGGTATTGCAGTCTTAGCCTGAATTGCTGGGGCTGTACACTTGAGTATGTGGAGATAGGAACTAGTGAGTAGGTGCTTGGAAGGAATGTCACCAGTTTCTGCTTAGATTCATAAACTTCTTCCCTTTGTGATTGTCAGAGAGCTTCTGAAGGAAGACCATCTAGGATTAAGTAACTGACAGACAGTTTGTGTTGTGGCACAGTGTTCACAAATACGTTGAATTAACTAAGTGACAGTGCAAGAATAATTCAGCTTTAAGACAAAAAAACAATTACAAAGTATAATGATGAGGAAGGGATGGACAGCCAAGCCTTTGGTTCTTTTATTCTCCCATTCTATATGGTGACTTTGGAATATGGAATAGTGGCAAGTGTTAGTTGTCCTAGCTCAGAAAAGATGTTTGCCAAGCATTCTTCTCCCCCGGGGATTAAAACCTCAGAGAAAACAGATTCTTTTGCTTCGCTAATCGCTGTTGCAGTTATCAAACCTTTGTAGTTTAAAGACATCACAACTGCAGTCATTCAGGAGCAGTTTGGATCTGTATACTCTAACCTGTGTAAGCCACAGAAATGTTTTATATCACCTGCTAACACTTTTCCATAACCACATATTTTCCATAGTTGCGTCTTTCTTGTGAGGGAAACATGGAATCTCTTCCTCCACCCACACTACTGCCGCATATACCAGCTGACATCAGGCAGCAGATGGTTCTAGTTTCAGTGAAAAGTATAATAGAAAACAAAATGTCTAATGTGGTATGCCAAAAAAGGGGGGAAAAAGTGTTGCTCCATATTATCCAGAGGTATGAATATCATTAGAAGGAAAGTGGCCTTTTCCAATCATCTCCCTGGGAAACAATCATACCTCTTCATCTTCTATTTATGATCTAGTGACATGTGCTTCTCTGGTTGAAGAGAGGAAAAAGCTGCAGCACAGGGAAGTGAAAGCCCTAGGATGAGGGGGGCTGAGGGAGCTGGGGTTGTTTAGCCTGGAGAAGAGGAGGCTCAGGGGGGACCTCATTGCTGTCTACAACTACCTGAAGGGAAGCTGCAGCCAGGTGGGGGTTGGTCTCTTCTGCCAGGCAGCCAGCAACAGAACAAGGGGACACAGCCTCAAGTTGCGCCAGGGGAGGTCTAGGCTGGATGTTAGGAGGAAGTTCTTCACTAAGACAGTGATTTGCCATTGGAATGGGCTGCCCAGGGAGGTGGTGGAGTCACCATCCCTGGAGGTGTTGAATAGAAGCCTGGATGAGGCACTTAGTGCCATGGTCTAGTTGATTGTATGGGGCTGGGTGCTAGGTTGGAGTGGATGATGTTGGAGGTCTCTTCCAACCTGGTTGATTCTATCATTCTATGATTTTGGTATCACAGGGCTGTTCTTAATTTTTAATGATTACTGGCTGACATGTGCTGATTTAACAGTAACACTGTAACTTTTGTGTCCAGATTTTCTTCTCTTTTGCCTGTAGACTTAAGACATTTTTAGGGAGATTTTCCTTCAGAGAAGTTGCAGATGGCTGCATAATGCATACCTGACAAATCTGCATGTGTTGACACAACAGGTAACTATGTGCACTGTGTGTGAGTGAGAGAAATAGAAGCTGCATAGAGAACCTGGTTGATTCTATGATGCACGCCTGTCTTAGGGAGTGCATGAAAATACAATGCTGACAGGCATATGCTCAGCCTGACAGATTGCACCCTAGGAACAGAGGGCTTCTTAAGAAGCTATGAATTGTTTGAAGTGGATTAAAAACCAGGCTCCTAGGAGTCAGAATTTACTTTATTCTTTTTATTCCTAGCTCAAGTTTTGAGGTTGCAACTTTTTCCTTCAGTGAAGGGCACTGTGGAAAGGTTGCTCTGCTTACACCTCCTCTTCATATTTGTGGATTTTTATTTGAGATTTGCAGTTTTTAAGTGGAAAAATTATATCAGGAATTAATTATTTTTAATGCTCAGCTGGTAGCTTCAGAGAATGACTCTCATCATTTCCTTTTTTTTTTGTTTCTGGATAGAAATGGGTATACATGGAGGTCAGTGGATTCCAGTTCCTTCACTTTGTTCACATATGCTTTTACCAGGAGCCAGGATGTCTTCCTCTGGACAACTCTAATTCAAAGCAGCTGCAATGACTTACTAATTAGCACGAGGATGCTATCTTTGCCATGACATTTATGAACCTGCTTTTTGGTAATAATGAATCATAGAATCAGTCAGGGTTGGAAGGGACCTCAAG
This sequence comes from Tricholaema leucomelas, assembly GCA_013400475.1. Taxonomy (NCBI): domain Eukaryota; kingdom Metazoa; phylum Chordata; class Aves; order Piciformes; family Lybiidae; genus Tricholaema lacrymosa; species Tricholaema leucomelas. The sequence goes on along the minus strand of WAAF01001130.1, from coordinate 34,163 downwards.
GATCAGCCAGTTCCAACCCTCCTGACATGGGCAGGGAGACGCTACCCTAGAGCAGGCTGGCCACAGCCTCGTCCAGCCTGGCCTTAAACACCTCCAGGGATGGGGCCTCAACCACCTCCTGAGCAGCCCAGTCCAGGCTCTCATCACTCTCATGCTGAACAACTTCCTCCTCACATCCAGTCAGAATCTCCCCACCTCCAGCTTTGCTCCATTCCCCCTACTCCTGTCACTCCCTGCAAGCCTAAAAAGTCCCTCCCCAGCTTTTTTCTAGCCCCCTTCAGATCCTGGAAGGCCACAAGAAGGTCACCTGGGAGCCTCCTCTTCTGCAGACTGAACAGCCCCAACTCTTTCAGTCTGTCCTCATAGCAGAGCTGCTGCAGCCCTCTGAGCATCCTCGTGGCCCTTCTCTGGACATGCTCCAGCATCTCCACATCCTTCTTGTAATAGGGGCTCCAGAACTGGATGCAGTACTCCAGGTGGGGTCTCAGCAGAGTGGAGTAGAGGGGGAGAATCACCTCCCTTGACCTGCTGGCCACACTCCTCCTGATGCAGTTGGATTCCTGGTTGGCTTCCTGGGCTGCAAGTGCACACTGCTGGCTCATGTTGAGCTTCTCATCCAGCAGCATCCCCAAGTCCCTTTCCTCAGGGCTGCTCTCCAGCCACTCACTGCCCAGCCTGGATTTGTGCTTGGGATTGCCTCAACCCAGATGCAGTTCCTTGCACTTGGTCTTGTTGAACAAATCACATCACATATCAAGCTTCTCTCAAACACACCTTAATGGTGCAACTTACTTTGGGTCATTTAAAAACAAAGTGAAACACATTTAAAGGAAAACATATCTACAGCTGCTTAATTTGCAGAGTAGAGAAAGCACAAGCAGAAAGAGCTATGTGGCTAAGGCCAGATCCACAGCCCCGCCTTGGGTTTTAGCTACATCTAATGTAAACTGAGAATCAAGGGACTGACTAATAATGGAGCTTGTGTGTGAGCCAGATGAGGGTGGAGTATACTGTGTACTAATGTTAATGTACACACAGATGAAATTTTCGTCTGTGCTCTTTTATGATACTTTGTTTTGCGTAAAGCAACCTTGACAACTTTTAAATCACTACTTCTGTACTTGTGCCCTTATTTTGGGTGTTTATGTGGAGAAACAGAACAGCATAGGTCTCTCTAGAGCTTATGTCTTAATACAAGGATAATACAGTTTCTAGTGTCTTGGGTTTAATTGTTTTTCTGAGACAGAGTGAATGAGAAGTTACACTTCCCTACCTATGTTTTACCCCATGAATGAAAAATCCTTTGCTCCGGGGAAATAACTTCAGGATTTCCCCATCCATACTAGAAATCTGCATCTGCCTTTTTAGAATGAAATGCAACAGGAAATTCAAGGAATTCGAGATGACCTCATCCAGAAACTAGTGAATATGGTGCATATTTGAACATGTAGGACATTCATAAATGCTAACTATAGCAATAATTCTTGAAAAACAACTTGAAAAGGCACAGAAAACCTCTTGTGAAAAACAGTTCTTACAGCAAAGGAAACATTCCTTTGGTGGTCACATGTAATATATCATGTAAGATATGATGGCTGACTCTCTCCTCAGGAACACCCCAGGAACAGGTTCAGAGGGGTGTTGCAGAGGTCAGGAAAGGTGCTAGGGTTCTGCTGGTGTAGAGAAACTTTGTATGACTCTTTTCAGATTTAGCATACTCTGTCTAAAACTGTCAGTCTTATCACACCAAGAAGAACTCTAAACCCTGACTGTAAAAAGCAGTGAAAAAGTCCCTCCCCTCTCAATTTAGTCCAAGAGTTTCACTATCAGAGGCTGAAGACAGAAAATACCTCATCAGTTCAACCAGCCTTGAGATCTACAGAAGATCACAGAACCACAGAATCAGTCAGGGTTGGAAGGGACCACAAGGATCACCTAGTTCCAACCCCCCTGCCATGGGCAGGGACACCCTACCCTAGAGCAGGCTGGCCAGAGGCTATCCCAAAGGTTTTGCTGAATCTTTTTCTACCTTTCTATAACAAATGCAAGTGGCTCTGTAAACCAGTGTTAGTGGTGGTTATGAACATTTACATACTTTAACACTGAGTTTCGAGAGAACAAAGGTTTATTCTATGCAGCTCAACAGAAAGGGAAAGGAATCTGAGTACTGCAGATCTGAAATTTTCCAGCTGAGCTTTCTATTACCTGTGGAATTGCTTGACTGCAATGTCTAGCCTGGGAAAAAAATCATGTTATGCCTTTTACAGTTCTTTGAACAGTAGCAACTGGACCAAGCATCATGGTTGAAGGTAGCTTTAAAACTTTCTTTCCCTTATTCCACTGTCTACGTTTTGATTTTTGAAAATCAACTACTGTTGGCAAGAAATGCCAATGATTTCCTTTCTAGAATGAGGCTCAAGGTAAGAGAATCACAAAAATTCGAACCCAGTTAGCATCTTGCTGGGGCAGATCTGAATGCTAGGCTCTAAATACATCAGCATTCAGAATTGTTCTTGTATCTGCAACCTCATGCCCAGAGTAGCTCTCAGTGTGGAGAAAAGCGTCCCCAGGTACTAACAGCTCAGTAGAGAGGTTATCATGTTTTGTCATGGTGGTGATGGTATTTGAAACTGAATGAACTGAAATACTGACATATTAGCTTCTCCCTCTCTTTCTCTCTTCTTCCATTCCCCTCCAGGGAATGTTTCACTAGTGTGATGTGAAAGTCAAGTCTGTTTCCAAGTGGTTTCAGAGTTGATTCTTACCCTAGATGTTTTGCAGTCACTGGGTGTCTTGGGTTGCAATACTCCTTCTCAGATGAGGTCATATGATGACGAATTAGTCTTTATCCATTGACACTCTGTATTCGTTGTATTTGTTTAATTGTGTGTTATTTGCATTTCTGTTCTCTATACAAAAGCCATTTAGGGTCAAAGCAGTGTGCATAAGCAGCAAAAGTTGACTGCCTTTAAATATGGAAAGCAGCTTTTTATCAGTATGAGTCAGTTGTGAAGGGAGTCTCCAGATAAGGGCAACAACCACAGAATCACAGAAACATTCAGGTTATAAAAGACCTTCAGGATCACCAAGTCTAACTGATATCCCTACTCTACAAACTTTGTCCTGAACACCACATCCAAACGACTTTTAAACACATCCACCAGGGTTGGTGACTCAACCACCTCCCTGGGCAGCACATCCCAACGCCTGACCACTTCTGTGAAAAAATGTTTCCTAATGTCCGCTGTAAGCCTGCCTCATTGCAGCTTGAGGCCATTCTCTCTTGTTCTATCATTATTTACATGTGAGAAGAGACCAGCACCAACCTCTTCACAATGTCCACTCAGATAGCTGTAAACAAAGATGAGGTCTCCCCCTCAGCTGCCTCTTTTTCAAACTGAACAGCCCCAGCTCCCTCAGTCACTCCTCATAAGATTTATTGTCCACTTGAATAAAAAGCTAAAATCTACATATCTTCATTGGCTACCTGGCCTGCATTCAAGTTTGGTCCTGTGCTCAGAAAAGTTAATGGGAATCTTTCCACTGTTTTTAATTCAACATTTGACCATACATTTTTGTGTTTGAAAAATAGCTTAATATCTCCTGCTCAGAACAGATCTATGCTATATAGAAACCTTTTAGTTGCTACTGTATTTTGTGTTTCCTCACAGAACACTGCATAGGACAAGAAGTGAAGACATCTTTTTCCAGTAGAATCTATGAGAGTAAAGGTAAAGAGAGTGTTCAGTCTCACTTAGACTTTGGCAGGATAATCAGAATAATGTCAGATACAACACAGGTCAGAATTCTATTTTATAAATTCCAGTCTTAAGGGTAGCACATCCCAGGAGAGCAGAATGTGCAGTAAGACTTGTTATAGGAGCAGAAAGGATTACCAGTAATATTGTCTATGGCATCTGATTTCCTTTGAAGGCATTCAATCTAAATGCTATCCATTCCTTATGTTATGTTTGATAGCCACAGAATTTAATGGAAGTTGAGAAATTAGGTCTTAACTATAAGATGATGGGATATCAAATTTCATTGTATCACTTTCTGCTGGCCTTGATCTAAGTCTGTATAACTTATGTTTGGTGAAAACTGCTTTTCAAAAGATGGAAATTTTGAAGCTGGAAGCATGAAAAGTCAAGAATTCTCTGGTGCTTTATTCCAGTTACTAAAACTGGAGCAGTTACAACTTCTTTCTCAATTGCATTTGGCTGACCTCAGTCATCATTGTCTGTCTGTCATTACTTTCCCTCCTATATTATATTCTCCTACTTTATATTTTCTTCTCATATGTGCTTTATACTTGATACAAACAAGTATCAAGTTTTATTTTGCAAGGCAAAGTTCTTAAAGGTTTCTCATCTCTCATAATTAATACTTTATTTTTTTTTATCCTCTAACCCTTCTTTTTTTTTGACACTTTTATCTAACTGCCTCTTCTCGATACTGACCACAGTATTGAGGTGGTGGAGTCGCCATCCCTGGAGGTGTTCAAAAGGAGAGTGGCTGTGGCGCTTGAGGCTATGGTCCAGTAATTAAGGATGCTGGGATGAAGGCTGGACTGGATGATCCTGGTGGTCCTTTCCAACCATAGCAATTCATAGTGATTAGATGTTGTGCTGAGGGATTTGGTTTAGTCAAGGACTTGTCAGTGTGAAACTAATGATTGGACTCCATGGTCTTGAAGGTCTGTTCCAATCTAAGAAATTCTGTGATTCTGTAGTTCCTGCCCTTTGGCCCCTTTTGGATTGTACTGACACCAAGTTTGGAAACTCAGGGCAGCAGCTTTCTGCACCTAGGAGCTGCATTTTAAGCTGGATTGCATTAGGAAGAAAATACCATTTAAAAACAAAAGTGCTCACTTGAATTCCCAGCCCCCAACTTGAGAAAAATGTCAGCAAAAATCAAGATACTTGCACACACTTTTGGTGTGCTCTGCCTTACGCAAGAAAATTGGTACTAAGTGGCAGTGTTGCTGATGTTTACCTTGCCTCAAGGCAAGACAGGCTGTAGAGCACCTGAGGTCCATCTCAGCTGTCTTTTTAAGCTGATTCTTTTGTGTCCAAGATTGCTGTCACACAAGCTGATGATTTTTCTTACTCCTCTGCAAATACTGGCACGTTGTTAGCACTCTTGGCAGTTTGCTTGACTTTCTGAGGAATATGAGTCTGGCTTCATGCAGTAAGTGGAGCGAAAGGAAAGGGAGAAGGAGGGATATACTTTTTCAAATGGATACTTTCCTGACAAAATACAATCAAAATTCTGCTCCAGTTGAAACAATTACAGTGGAAATATCTACCCATCCATTATTAATTTTGGATTTCAGCAGGTTTGTGACTGTAACCACTTATAATTAACATTTGGATCAGTCTATCTTCCGGAGGCATTATAATTAGATACTTTAAAAAACATGTCTTTATTAAATGCCAGAAACTGATCAAATCTGCTACTTTCAGTTACTTTATCAGATTTTAACAGATGGCTGTTAATGAGAAAACTTCAGTGGCTAAGAGCCAGCCTTGCACTAGAAACTGAAGCCTGGGACTAAACTACTCTTTACTTAGGTATGATTTCTCTTTTCTTTTATATGTGTCTATATATATCTATTTCTGATTCCAGGCACTACAGCCACGTTCTAATCCTTTGCCTTACAAAGGTGAGGACTTAAAATCGAAAGTGGCCAGCTCTGCTGTGCCATAGCACAAACAAAAATGAAAGGCTGATGCTGAGCGTGCTGGCTGCCACTCTGCCTACACTTAGCAACCTAAATACCTGCTTCAGCGATCGGCTGCGCTGGCGTAAAGAGAGAATAACTTGATTACAGGAAACAGAAATTCTCCTGCCTTTTATCAGTGCAGTTGAGAACATAATCCAACTAATCATCCATCTGACTTAAGTGTTGCCTCTTACAGATTTTTACACGTAATATATGATCTGAATTACTCTTCTGAAAATGAGGAGCAGACTTCTGCTGTCAAAGAACTATTTTCTTTCTACCACTTCTAGTTTTGTCAAAGGAACAGTGGTAGAGAGACATTCTCATGACAGCAAATAGTTTTGAAATTTAATTTCTCCATAATGGTTTATTCTAACAGAAAGAAAAAAAGAAAATGTCCATAACCATACTTTAAGTATTGTGCCAGCAGTCTCCACCAGTGTCTAACTGATTAACACATGCCATGAAGCTGGTGAGAGGCTTGGAGCATAAGCCCTATGAGGAGAGGCTGAGGGAGCTGGGGTTGTTTAGCCTGGAGAAGAGGAGGCTCAGGGCTGACCTCACTGCTGTCTACAATTACCTGAAGCCAAGTGAGGGTTGGTCTCTTNAATGATTACTGGCTGACATATGCTGATTTCACAGTAACACTGTAACTTTTGTGTCCAGGTTTTCTTCTCTTTTGCCTTAAGACATTTTTAGGGAGATTTTCCTTCAGAGAAGTTGCAGATGGCTGCATAATACATACCTGACAAATCTGCATGTGTTGACACAACAGGTAACTATGTGCACTGTGTGTGACTGAGAGAAATAGAAGCTGCATAGAGATTCTGAAGCTACCACAGCATGTAAAATTAGCAGAAACTCATTTTGCTGGGACATGGAGAAATATGCATTCACTTGCTTACATGTACATTAGCATTTGCAGATATTTGTAAACCAGATGATTTTAGACATGAAAATGCACAGTACTATCTATACCTGCCTGTGCAGGAATATGTTAATACATGGAGATCAAGTCTGCACACAATTATTTTTGCATGTGGTGCAGTTTAGTTTTTTTCAAATCTCATTTTTATAAGAAGAATAAAAAGAAAACATTAAATCAAGGAAGATTTTTTTTTTTTTTAATCCTTATTTCTTACTTTGTGAGGTGCCATAAAAAGAAATTCTATTAGATGCCGTGGAAGTCTGACGTGTAAGATGCCAAGTAGGCTTTTAATGAAAAGCAGTTGCATGTTTAGAAATATATGGCCTGCTTTTCTTAGTAACTCCAACATTCTAAAGAATGCCAATGATTGTACCTTCATTTAAACTTCAGAAAAGGAATGTAAGGCAAAGAAAATAAGTGTTAGCTAAAAATAAATTGGACTTGCAATGCCGTCCAACATTGAAAGCTGCTGCTGCATTTCATGAAGCCACTGAAAGGAGAGTCCCTTGGAAGCTGAAGGCTTTCTGGAAGTAGCCAGAGATTGCTTCTGTTAGGCATTAAGTGGAAAGTGCCTCAGTTTCCTGCCAAACTTCCTTGTGTTTCTGCCTGAAGTGTTGGACTATGAGGCCAATGCTGTCTCTATTCACGTCTTACACCGCCTCATGAAGTATCCATTTTGTGCAGCATACTGAAGCTCTTTTTCACGTTTTCTGCTTTGGTAGCTGAGCAGACCCAAGAACTGTGCAGATTCACCCCTCCAGTCAGTACAAGTGTGCTATAAAAACAGAGTATGACTGTGTTTTTATAAAGTCTATGGCTTTGTTTTAATTTTTCCATGCTTTTTGACATTTTCCTTCAGAAGGGCAGTACATGGTGCATTTTGTCCCCAAAGATATCTGTTGAAATAGCGGTTCATATGAGTGACTAAGAAGATAAGCCATCCTTGGAAAAATTAAATCAGCAGCCTTAGCTTACAGCTGGAGAGAAAAATGTTTGGAGGGTAACTGCATTTTTGAGAAGAAATTAAAGACATTGTTGAGGCAGCCAAAGTGGAATAGTACAGAGACCCTGGTTCTAGTAACAACAAGTCCTGCATGCTGAAAACTTTTGGTACTTGAGCCAGGACCTCTGTTGAACTTTAGAATCAAGCAGATTTCTTCTTGCTGGCCCATCGCTTCCAAAGGACCCTTTAATTCCCTGTGATGACAACTCTTACCTGCTCCTGCACTAGTCTCTCATTCATGATCTTCTTTGCTAGGCTCTTCTGTTTTAAACAAGTTTAGCTGGCAAGACTGGGAACAGTCATCCTTTGCAATAAGGCTGAGCGTTCAAAGGTTACTTGCTTTGGGGCTTGCTGCAGGGAGTTTGACCCAGCGTGCTCTCTGTATTTGATTTAGGACAGCTCAGAAGAGTGCACTGTGTGCAGATCTTCTGGCCTTGCTCTCGCCCAGTAATATTTTCTGCAAGAAATTACACTTGAAATGGGTTTTAAGTAGAACTTTTCTCAAAAAAAAGACATTTATTTATTTGTGTACTTATTTACTTAATGGCATTTATATATGCAAGCAAGCAGGACTCTTTAAAGGTGTGATGGCTTGGGACTGGTCTAGTGCTGGTGTTATATGCCCCGTCCTGGTGTGAGTTACAGTGCTATCAACCCAAAATTACATAATTGCTCTGCATATCAGGGTAGTTCACTAAAACTGAAAGGGACTCTGTTCCACAACAAAACAAAAACACCATGGAGTAAGAATGGATTTAAGACTAAGACTCTGTTGCTGTTATTAGTGGCAGTAGTAGTAGAAAGCCTTAATGTTAAAAATGAGAAAGCTAACACAATTCATTTCAGAACATCACATAACACCATACTTGCTAAAATGCCTCTTTTGACCTTTAGCATTGATGTTTTTTCCTTGCTTGTCAGTTAGCATTCACGAATGACTCTTAAGCAAAGGTCCTGCAGAATGCAGGGTTCATCACCAGCAGCAATACTGCTTTCTGCTAATACATCTAGAATGGCTGAAAAGAAAGACTCAGCTATGAGTCAGGGAAATACTGCAGCAAAGTATTTTCCCCAACTAGTGATGGGGACACTCGCATCATAAACCGAAGCCATTAGCTTTGAAAGCTTATAGCATAGCCCTCTTTGACTCTCAGGGAAACCCTTCTTATGTCCTTCAGTCTTTTCCAGTCTAAGATGTCCAAAGCTGCGGTCAAACATTTGTTTCTTAGGTACTGTACCATATTATAGTCATACATAAACTAGTCTTTTATTAATATTATGTTAAGATTAAATACACTCATTTTGCATGGCTCTGGATGTGTACATGAGTAGTGACAGGGGATTTTTACACCACATGCTTATGACATAGTTTCTGTACACACTCATAATTTCATGTCTCTAAACAGCACATTCCCTAAAGCAAAGGCATCATCTTTTCAATTAGTGAGGAATGTTTTCAATACTTTTAGCTTCTATAAAGAAAAAGAGTTTGCAATAAACTTGTTGGTAATTTTCAGTCAGTTTTCTTACAGGCTGTATGACCTTTCATTCACTTCTGTACCCAATTCAAGTAGTTAACGTTGGCCTACAAAATCTACTTCTTGTGGAACGTTCACCTCTTTCTTCCTTCATCACTGTCATGGTAGGCCTTATATGCGTCCTGGCTTGCCCAGGCATTATTGTCAGCTCTCCCTCCTTCCGTTCTGGGGAGAAGCAACCATGGGAAAGAGGACAAAAAACCTGGAGCCACTGAGTCTAAGGACTCTGGCCTGCCCAGACTTGTTTACATCCTGTGGTAAGCAAGACACACAGGCTTAGCTGGTGCCTGCCTTGTGCAAGGCCCATGTTTTCCCCAAATTCGGGTAAAGCAAGCCTATGGTTTCACCTAATATAGTCAAGCTTAGCTAACTGCCATTCTGATTGGTTATTCTGTGCCCAAAGGCCCATGAGTCTTGGGCCACATTGATAAAAAGAGATACGCAGGTAAACACAACATGCTCTGCCATTGTATTGCTGCTTGCTTGCCTGCTGCTGCCTGCTGCCAAGCTATGCTAAGCTATAAGCTGGCTCTGCCACAAAATAACAAACCCTGATACTTGGGATTTGTTTGCCTGGAAACTCCACAGTCTCGAGTTTACCAGGAACAGGCTCTAAATGCCTCCATGTGATCAGCCTGCATAGCCAGCGTGACATTGTGCTGAGACTGCACACTGCAAGACATCCTGCCTACACCTGGAAGTCTCCTGCCACGATGGGAAGTCCTGGGGATACAGAGATCATCCAGAGAAGCCAGGAACAGATCAAAGATTGTCTGCCTTAGAATCATAGAATCATAGAATCAATCAGGTTGGAAGAGACCTCCAAGATCATCCAGTCCAATCTATCACCCAGTCCTATCCAATCAACCAGACCATGGCACTAAGTGCCTCAGCCAGGCTTTGCTTGAACACCTCCAGGGACAGCGACTCCACCACCTCCCTGGGCAGCCCATTCCAATGGCAATCACTCTCCCTGGGAATAACTTCCTCCTAACATCCCCCAGCACAACCTGAGACTGTATCCCCGTGTTCTGATGCTGGTTGCCTGGGAATTCCACTAAAGTAAAAGCACATCTTGTGAGACAATGTGTTGCACCTATTAGCAGTTCAAATCAACAGTCAAAAAAAATCCTACTGGAGGCCAAAGAGAGGTTTACATTTATGTTTTGCTTTGATATTTAAGCACTAACATATCCCAAGCAGCCCAGAAAACACCATATGGAATGCATGGAGAGGAGGGAGTAGCCAGTTTTCTGAGAGGAATCTTCATGAAATTACATTTCTTGGAAGAACACCAGGGAATGCTGCAAATAAAGCACAGCATATGTATAAAGATACTATTGTCTAGACCACTAAGGATTAGGTGTTCCTTCCACTTCTTTTCAAAGCAATGCTGTCTTCTCTGCAAGATGAAACTCGGTCCTCAGTATGTACTCAGTGGCTGTAAAGAAAACAACTTCCCATGGTATTTATTAATTGAGCTCTGTTGTGAAAAACAAAAGCAGACTGAAGATGCCAGATTTTAACATTATACGAGCTCATGCTCATTTCTGAGCCTTTGGCTTCTCCTAGGCCTTGTGCACACAACCCTGCCGATCGGCAGCGTGTGTACGCTCTTCGCTCTGCTAGCTCGCCAGAGACACGTTCAGCAGTTAACTGAAATCCAGGTCAAAACAAAAAGAAGTCTAGAGGAAGGTCTTCTTCTTTGAAGTTGTAAGAGACTTGTGTAAAACAACTCTTTAGCTGACTCATGACAGACTGACACTCAGAGAGAGGATGCAGGTATCATTCCCAAAGGCATAGTCCATACATAATACAGACTGGGTGAGTTTTCTTCACATCTCAGGTGCTTAAGAGCATTATTAATTTTTGACCTGTACCTAGCTTTGAGTCTTTAGACTTTGCACCTCTTCTAGTTCTTTGGTTTTGTTGGGTTTTTTTTTCTCCTTTTTCACCTGGAAGAGAGTAGGTTTGAAGTGTTTTTTCACTTGCACAAATCTAAGTACTGCCTTCCAAGAAGGTGACTAGAGTATCACTGCCTTCAATAGACAGACATGCTTCAAATCAGTCACTACAGCCTTCTTCTGACATTATCCTGCTTTTCTACAGCAGGCTCTACTCTAATTCACCAATATTTATCAGCTGACCCACAAGAAGTTAAAAAAATCTCTAAAACAAATCCCAGAAAAGTTAAATAATGCCATCATCTGAAAACCGGTGTGCTACTTTGAGCCTAGCTGGGACAGTTTAGTGAGAGGAATTAGATTATAGGCTGTGAAAAGAGAACAATGGTGATGTCTACTCCACTCATAGACCTGCTGAGATGTATAAAAACAAGAATACAAACATAGATAACAGAGTTGCTCTCTGGCTCTGGTTGCATTCACTTCCCTTCTCTCTAACCTGTTGTCTTGCTCTGTGGCTCTGGTTGCATTCACTTCCCTTCTCTCTCTCTAACCTGCTGTCTTGCTCTCTGGCTCTGGTTGCATTCACTTCCCTTCTCTCTCTCTAACCTGCTGTCTTGCTCTCTGGCTCTGGTTGCATTCACTTCCCTTCTCTCTCTCTAACCTGCTGTCTGTGTAACTAATTCATCTGCTTCCTAACCCCCCTGGCAATTCTCCAAACTCACCTTGAATATAAGGCAAAGTCTGGGATAAGGTAGAGGGGTGGAAGGGTGGTTGGGAGCTCCTCCTGGGGACTTTGGTTTCTGGGAGGGCTGTTGTGTTTCTGTGATTGTATGATCTTAGATTAGGCAGAGGGAGAATCCATATTTGAGCTATACATCCACTGACAGTGAATAAAAATATGTAATTTCATTTGGTTAAAGAAATGAATGATCTGATCATCACTGGAGACCTGCAGGACGTCAGGGGATCTGTCATATATGCTTGACTTGCTCTTGCTCTTTATGCTTGCTGATGACCACTGCTGGAGACAGGACTGTGTTCTGAACGGCACTGGACTTGAAGCAAAGCTGTTATTGTTACATTATTTTAGATCACGAGTAAAGAGTCCTTGAATGTTAACCTTTCCTGGCAAAATGACACTTTCATGACTGGTACCAGAACCAAAATATTTGCAAGTCTTTGCATTGATCACCTCTTGTCTGATTAAAAATGTAAATCCATTCTAAACGTCTATACTTAGGAGTATATATAACCCCAAAATCATGAAGTGTATAATAGTACATAGGATGGAAGCAGGAGCAATACCAAGAAGTGATAATCAAACCAGAATAATAGTTCTAGACAGGTATGAGGTAGGCCCTCATTTTAATCTTTCAGCTTTCTTTTCCTGTGCTCCTTATCACTGAAGAAGATAAGTCATCATTATTTTTTATTTACTGCTGGCACTTTAATCATGACTCATGATTCTAGCCACAGTCAAAAAGTCCATGGTTATATCCCTTTCTTTCATGTGTTCCTCTGGATTTGACTCTGTCACAGTGTTTTGGATGAGGTAGCTCTGGGGATGTATGTGGCAGGAATCTGCCAACGTACTGTAGTCCCTGCAGCAGGAAAGCTGCCTCTATGCTCAGTCCAGGTAAAGAGGGAAGCCTTTCTGCATAGGGAAAGTACAGAATCATAGAATCATAGAACCAACCAGGTTGCAAGAGACCTCCAGGATCATCCACTCCAACCTAGCACCCAGCCCTGCCCAATCAACTAGACCCTGTCACTAAGTGCCTCAGCCAGCCTTTTCATGGACACCTCCAGGGAGGGCAACTCCATCACCCCCCTGGGCAGCCCGTGCCACTTGAGGTGCTTAAGGGAGGTACGTGGAAAAAACCTGTAGGCAGTTACAGCCTTTAGGCACCCAGGAAGCTAGAGACAGTGTTTGTTTCTTTACCTTGCAGTTAAGAACATCAATGATAATTTGTGTGCTTACATGGCTTGTTTTTTTTCTTTAAATCTTACCCTTGAACACATCACAAAGGCTCAATATTTATTTAATCATCTTTTATTTTCTAGTTTCATAATATTTCCAAACAATTTTCTGCTCCTCAGTTCTACAAAGCTCATCCCAAAAATATTTATCTTGGCTGACAGCGAAATTAAGCAGTGTAGCTGACATCTGTCATGGATTAGTGGATTGAAAAGTTGAAAGAAACAAATTTGATTATATGTGACTCGTACCACTTGAAATGTCTTTTCACTTCTTTGTGACATTAGCTGGCTTGTGTTTCTAGCTTTCCAAGTATGTAGCTACTACTACCAAGAATCTTCATATGTTTCTGATGCTTTCCAAAATGATAACCGCTACAAATTAAAGATGAAAATCGAATCTGTCAAGCAGTTATTGCAGAGCAGAATTTCTTTCCCTTCAAACCAAAAATATTTGGGAATGATACATTCATTATCTCATCACATGGCAATCCTTGAAGAGCAGCTTGTGCTGGGCATTAATAAAAGCAGAGAACAAAAGCATCCACTCCATAGCATGCATTTAAATGCAGGAACATGAGTAGTTTTCTTGACCTCAAGGAGGCTATGCAGGTTCTTAAAAGACATGCAAACTTGCACTGAGGCCCAAAGAAGACAAGCTGCATGGACAACATTGAAGACTCATAGAATCAGTCAGGGTTGGAAGGGACCACAAGGATCATCTAGTTCCAACTCCCCTGTCATGGGCAGGGACACCCTACCCTAGAGCAGGCTGCCCACAGCCTCAGCCAGCCTGGCCTTAAACACCTCCAGGCATGGGGCCTCAACCACCTCCCTGGGCAACCCAGTCCAGGCTCTCACCACTCTCATGCTCAACAACTTCCTCCTCACATCCAGTCTGAACCTACCCACCTCCAGCTTTGCTCCATTCCCCCTAGTCCTGTCACTCTCTGATAGCCTAAAACATTCCTCCCCAGCTTTTTTTTAGCCTCTTTTTTCTGTGCTGTTTCTAAGAGAAAAAAAAAATGCACTTCAAATTTCTACATTATAGCTCTTTATTCCCTATTGCTTCTTTTAATTTCTGTTTCATAGTTTCTGAGGGGGGAAAAAACTCTTAAAGAACTCCTTTCATACTATCTTTTATAGCAACTCCTTGGATTACTACTGGAAAATTGGTTCAGTACTCTTACAGACCTGTAAAATCTTTCAGTAATCTCTCCCAGAGTGGTAAAGCATGTATTTTTCAGTAAAGTAAGCAAATATAATCTGGGATGCAGACAGGATCAGAGCTGTTGGGTAAGGAGCTACTGCACTGACTTTAGCTATGATTGAAGATCCTTGGGAAAAAGGAAAAAGCTGAAGATGCAGTAGAATATTGAACTATGATTCAACTACGACTGGACAAGAGAGGACAGTGCAAAGTACCGAACACGTGAAATTAATGTATTTAAAAAAGGCAGAGGAGGCTGAGAATAAAAAGAGTTTTAATGGAAAAAAATTGGAACAGGCCTGAAAATTTGCGGTGACCTTTGACTGAAATCAGTCTGAATTCAACAAAGACCTCTCCTGATCAGAGTTCTTTGAGTCTTCCTACGAGGACAGACTGAAAGAGTTGGGGCTGTGCAGTCTGCAGAAGAGGAGGCTCCCAGGTGACCTTCTTGTGGCCTCCCAGTATCTGAAGGGGGCTACAAAAAAGCTGGGGAGCGACTTCTTAGGCTCTCAGGGAGTGCCAGGACTGGGGGGAATGGAGCAAAGCTGGAGGTGAGGAGATTCAGAGTGGATGTGAGGAGGAAGTTGTTCAGCATGAGAGTGGTGAGAGCCTGGACTGGGTTGCCCAGGGAGGTGGTTGAGGCCCCATCCCTGGAGGTGTTTAAGGCCAGGCTGGCTGAGGCTGTGGGCAGCCTGCTCTAGGGTAGGGTGTCCCTGCCCATGGCAGGGGAGTTGGAACTGGCTGATCCTTGAGTCCCTTCCAACCCTGACTGATTCTATGATTCTATGACTTTGGTTCATAGTGGAAATCATGACAGAGCTAGCAAAAGAGATATTATATAAGTGCAATTAGTTTTGACACAGTGAAGATTTTTGTGTGCTAGCTCAATTGTAACACTATGTGGATATATTTTTACAGATACACTAGCATGACCCTCAGCTGTTGCCAAATACAAGCGATAAGCATTCTGGATGGCATTAGCTGAATACAGCATTAGCCATTTTAAACTTAAACATCTGGCTGAAACTACTTGTGTAGGCTCTCTGTGCTGTCAGTGCAGCAGAGACGGATCTCCAGAGGATCAATCAGCCTGTCTTGAGTTTTATGTCTAAGTGACATCAGTTACAGAAACACAGAATTACAGAATTTCTTGGATTGGAAAATATCTTCAAGATCAAGTCCAATCATTAGTTTTACACTGACACATCCTCGGCTAAACCCTTTCAATGTGTCATTTTTTATCTCCTACACATAGGCAGAGCCTAAGCATTCCCTTTTAGAATCATAGAATCAACCAGGTTGGAAGAGACCTCCAAGATCATCCAGTCCAACCTAGCACCCAGCCCTGGCCAATCAACCAGACCATGGCACTAAGTGCCTCAGCCAGGCTTTGCTTCAACACCTCCAGGCATGGCCACTCCACCCCCTCCCTGGGCAGCCCATTCCAATGCCAATCACTCTCTCTGCCAACAACTTCCTCCTAACATCCAGCCTAGACCTGCCCTGGCACAGCTTGAGACTGTGTCCCCTTGTTCTGTTGCTGGTTGCCTGGCAGAAGAGACCAACCCCCACCTGGCTACAGTCTCCCTTCAGGTAGCTGTAGACAGCAATGAGGTCCCCCCTGAGCCTCCTCTTCTGCAGGCTGCACACCCCCAGCTCCCTCAGCCTCTTCTGACAGGGCTGTGCTCCAGGCCTTTCACCAGCTCTGTGGCCCTTCCACTCTCAGTCTACATTAACAGACCTTATAATACACATCTTTCATTAACTGAAAGATCTTTGTGATTGTCAGTTGAGGATTTGTTACTATCAGAGAGAAAACATAATGTTCTTAACTTTTTCTGTGTGGATACCTCAGGAACAGCGATAAAATGTAATGTTGGGAAACTACTCAGCAAGTCATAAACCTCCTTTGAAAGAGTTTGCACAATAACTTCTAATAAGTTGAACGAGTAAGCTAAGAATTCAGCTTTATAGTTTCCTTATTCATCTGCATTCTCTGCAAGAATCCTGTTCTCAGGAAATCATTGCTCCTTTATTCTTGAGCTCAAAACTACAACTCTCTGTTAGCTGCTGCATGACACATTATACCTGTCATGTTGGCATGCCCTGTGGCAACAAGCACAAGGTTCCCTTGTTTCTCTCTCTCTGTTTTCTACTATATCATTTTATTTGTAAGTTATTACTATTACAATATTTATTTTTCCCACTAGAAAGAACAGTGGCACAACATTGGTAATGAAGTTGAATACTCAAGCTGTGGTAAAAGCACTGACGTCAGCCTTGCTGGTCCATTTATCACTTATAATTGCTCCATTGCTGCTAGTTGTTCACTCCCTGGAATTTCAGTAGTTTGGGCAATAAAAACAGATGAAACAGACTCACTTTTGTCCCTCACAGATCCATCAGCATTTCGTTACATGATAACATAAAGTCAGTCTGGTATCATTTCAGGCCCAATTGTGTCAGTACTGTACCATGAGATGGGTTGAGGTCATGGATAGAAACTTTGATATTCCTTTGCCTGAAACATTACACCAGCTCTTACTTAAAAGAGAGACATCTAAGCAGCCTTAAAGAGGGACTCTCACTCAAAAGTTAAGTGATAAAACATCACATTGTCCCAAAGTGGAGTCCAAAGCCTTCTTTCAGACCCTGAAGTGCTTTATTTCCCCATGTTGAGATCTATTTATTTGTCCATGTCATCCAATAATTGTCTTCTCAAATGCCTAAAAAAAAAATCCAGGAGTATTCAGCATGGATTTACCGAGGGGAAGCTGCGCTTAACTAACCTGATAGCATTTTATGATGCCATAACTGAATGGGTAGATTCAGGGAGAGCAGTGGATGTAGGTCTACCTTGACCTTAGCAAGGCCTTTGACACTGTCTCCCATGACATTTTAGTGAGCAAGCTGAGGAAGTGTGGGATGGAAGAGCAGGCAGTGAGGTGGGTTAGGAACTGGTTGCAAGATAGAGTTCAGAGGGTGGTGATCAATGGTGCCATGTCCAGCTGGAGAGCTGTGACCAGTGGTGTCCCCCAGGGATCAGTTCTGAGGCCAGTTCTGTTCAACATCTTCATCAGTGACATTGCTGAGGGCACAGACAGACAGAGTCTGCTCAGCAAGTTTGCTGCTGACACCAAACTGGGAGGCTTGGCTGAGACAGCTGCAGGCTGTGCAGCCATCCAGAGAGACCTGGGCAGACTGAGAGCTGGGCACAGAGGAACCAGATGAAGTTCAAGGACAAGTGCAGAATCCTGCATCTGGGGAGCAATAATAAACTGCACCAGTACAGGCTGGGAGGTGATCTGCTGGAAAGCAGTCCTGTGGAGAGGGACCTGGGGGTCCTGGTGGCTAACAAGTTAACCATGGCACAGCAATGTGCCCTGGTGGCCAAGAAGGCCAATGGGATCCTGGGGTGTATTAGGAGGAGTGTGTCCAGCAGATCAAGGGAGGTTCTCCTCCCCCTCTACTCTGCCCTTGTGAGACCTCATCTTGAATACTGTGTTCAGTTTGGGGCTCCCCAGTGTAAGAGGGACAGGGATCTGCTGGAGAGGGTCCAGCGGAGGGCTATGAGGATGATGAGGAGACTGGAGGGCATGGCTTATGGGGAGAGGCTGAGGGACCTGGGGCTTTTTATTCTGGAGAAGAGAAGACTGAGAGGGGATTTAATAAATGTTTATAAGTATCTGAAGGCTGCCAGGAGTGGGGGGGACAGGCTCTGCTCACTGCTCCCTGTGATAGGACAAGGAGCAATGGGTGTAAATTGCAGCAAAAGCGGCTCCACCTCAACACAAGGGGAAACTTCTTTACTGTAAGGGTCACAGAGCACTGGAATAGACTTTCCAGAGAAGTTGTGGGGTCTCCTATGGAGACTTTGAAGGTCTGTGTGGATGTGTTCCTCTGTGATCTGTGTTAGATAGGATTGTCCTGCTGTGGCAGGGGCGTTGGACTCAATGGTCTCCTTGGGTCCCTTCCAACCCCTAACATCCTGTGATCCTGTGATCCTGTGCCTAGTAAACAACTAGCTACTGCAATAAGCACCAGATTATAACTCCTCTTCCATCCATTGAAAATTCTTCATTGACTGTGTTCCCTTGGTATTCTTTGGTTCTGGCATGGAGATTCAAGGTATTGGGAGAATAGGTTCTGAAGGAAAGGGCTGGATGTTGATGGGTAGTGGAGGATTTGTATCCTTTCCAAAGCCATTGCACTCCACTTCTTGCATGTCTGCTACCCTAGATCAGTGGTTAGGATGCTCACTGTAGGATTCCAACACTTGTATGTAGTGGAAGAGACTAAACTCAAACCTATGTTTCATTTTTTTTTGTGGTGCTTTTGTTTGTTTGGGTTGTGTGTGTGTTTTTTGCAGTGGTGATGTTTGTGGGGCTTTTTTGTTGTCATTTTTGCTTGGTTGTTTGTTTTTACATACCCAGGACATTACATTAAAAAAGATTGGTTTTAGAAGTAAGTAGCAGGCACTGTTGTGTATTACATGGAGCCTCTAGGTATATGTGATGTATACTTCAGCACACTATCAGAGTTGAGCCCCTAAGCTCTTAAGCTTTTCGAACAAAGAAATGCCTATTATTGTTATTCTCATCACAGTGAGCCAGGCAGAGGTAGCCTGACACTCTTCCAACCTCCCTCAGGGATATCTGAAATATCTACACAGTGTTAGAGTCAGCTTCTGTAGTTTACCTGCCTACAAGGTTGAGTAGCAGTTGGAGCAGGGTTTTTTAGGCATGTATTTAGATTTAAGTCCCAGTTTAGGCCCATAAAGTCCTTGAATGATAGCAGCAATCAGACTAAGCATGAATAGTGCTGGTATTTAATGAGGCCCCTGACACCAAGGCTGCTTTCTTAAATCCTTCCTCGCTACTGGTACAGGATTTCAAGACAGTCAGTCTGAATCTGTAGCTGCCTTTTTATCTGACAATAAATTACAAACACAAGCATTGGCTGGAATGTTTTGGAAGAATCATGGCAGGACCACAAGTTGCTCAAAAGCCTGCAATTCAAGTAATCTGAGGATGCTGAAAAAAAAAGTTTCCAGAGATGTGTGGTTAATAGCCATCATTATGTGCATTTTTTCCAGTATGACTACAAAAGCTTTCAGGCCAGTCTTGCATTCCTGCTCACCTAATGCAAATGATGACAGTGTGCAATCAGCTACAGCGAACGAAGTGTACTTTGTAAGCAGTCAGCTCTTCTCATATTCTGAGACTGGTCCAGGTCCACTCGTCATTTATCTGCTGAGGAACATGGCATTCGCCTTCTGGACTTCTGCTGTCTGTCTCTGCTTTGCAAATCACATCTTGAAAGTACTCTCTGATAACTACAGAATTATCTCTGATGCTGTCATGTCTTTCACATCTGATCATTTTTGGGGCTGTGCTTCTTGCCCTAAAGATGTACCCACATAAAGAGGAGTGCCATTTTCCCCTTTGGGAGAGTGGGGCAAGTATGTGCTACTTTGAATTGCCTGGCAGAATTATAGTGAATACCAGCAAAAAATGGTCTGAAATTGCCAGTAAGAGACTAGGCAACAGCTTGAGCTGAAGCAGAAGTGCATCTGAGTAAGAGAGAAGTCAGAGCCCTGATGGTCCTTAGGGCTCCCTGGGGTTGGTGAAGACTGTCCATAGGACTCTGTTAGGGCAGTGACTGGCAGTCAGTGCCTATCTCATGTCCCAGACAGGAACAGGGCAGCTGAGGCCACCAATACAGGGCAGCACCAGGCATGTTCCAGAGGACAGGGATGGACTGAGGCTGGAAAGGCCCGTGGATCTGTGGATAGGGGACAGGATATGGTAAGGAGAACCAGTGTCAGACACAACTTTAGGAAAACTCGGTAAGACTGAGGGTGGGAGCTTCAGCTGAGTCAGCCCCTAAAGGAGAGGGCTCATGCCTGCTTGCTATGTTTCCCAGCTTTTCCCTGGTAGCAGCTCCTGCCATGGCTGAGGCCATGCTGCCTGCCAATGACTAAGCTCCTGGTAGGGATGTGCTCCGGACAAGCCCTAAGGAGGACTCCTTGAACAGCAAATATCTGGTTGATTCTATGATTCTATGACTTTGATCAACAGGAATGCATACAGTATTGCTTATAGTACTGCTGCTTCTACAACGCCTTAGGTATGCGAGGCATTTTATTAGCGAAGAGTGAGAAAGGTTTAGACACAATGTGAAGGCAGGCAGCTTCTCATAGCTGAGTGCTATGGGCAGGGCTCCTCATGCAGTGGTTTGTGGACGAGTGCCATCCACAAAGCACAGGCAAATAGCACCACACCACAGCAGCCACCAGAAGAGCATGTAGAGGAAAAGGCCACTGGGCACTTAAGGTCAACATTCAGGAAGTTCCTGTGCTATCAGCTTATCTGTATCTGATATGGATTTGCTGACTTATTCTGTCTTCCTGCTTTCAAGACATTAGCTGACAAGCCAGGGTATGTGGGCATGCAGGAAAACCTGGTAACATCTTATTCTGATGGACAGAGGTGGCTGCAGGTAGCATCCACTATATGCCTTTCAATTTTAACCAAAATGCTCTCCAGGGATTCTGGCTCCTGTGTGCTGCAGCACTTCATTGCTGCTTGGTCCTTAGCTTCCTACTCCAGCCACCACTAACTGTCTTGCAGCATCAGCAATAAATGTGGGCAAGGTTTCAGGCACTGAGGGGAAGATGACAACATGGGTGTAGTAGCAACAAGACGGACACCTCACCGATGAAACCATCTGCACACAAGACAAAACCTATTGCCTTGCTTGAGCATCCTGGTTCCACTAATGGGATTATTGTGTCCATTGTGTAAATTCAGAAAGGAAAAAAGTGAAGTTGTGCCTCTGAGCTTACTGGGAACTAGGCTCAGAATTCATAGCTCCTGCTCCAGTCTACTGCCTCTGAACTGCGACATCCTAACACACACAAAGACAAAATCTGAGTTTCCCAGTGGCACCTACTACTAAGTTAGAGAGTCTGATTTGGTCAGAAATCAGAAACAGCAATACAGCTGCTAAGGAAAAGAAACTTTACCCATGGGTAGCAGGGAGTACCAGCTTCTGCTACATTCATACCCAAAGGCAGCTGACATTCAAGATCTCTTATCTATCATCAAACCTCATGTGTGACTGAGAAAAGCAGCAATCAATAGACTGGAACCCACAATTCTACATGAAACCAGAGAAGCTACTGCAATCCAGGTGTCACTGTCATTCTCACAATACCTGAGTGAAAGGAAAACATCTCCTCTTCTGCTAATTCTGAGCTCTGGCTTGGGAAATACCTGAATTAGTTGTGGCAATTAACGAGGCAGGAATAATGAAATGTGTAGTTATTTTCTTTCCAAAAAGCCTAATTTCCCTGGTGTCAGCACACATATCTGTTAGCAACACTGTACAAACCAATCATTTTTGGGAGATTCTGCTACAATACCCGGAATGATCTTTTCCCAAGGAGAGCCTTGCAGAGGGACCTTGGCAGGGACCCTGGGATGGGTGGGCAGAGGCCAATGGGATAAGATTTAACAAGGCCAAGTGCAGAGTTCTACACTTTGGCCACAGCAACCCCAAGCAGCACTACAGGCTGGGGACAGAGTGGCTGGAGAGCAGCCAGGAAGAAAGGAACCTGGGGGTACTGGTAGATAGTAGCTGAACATGAGCCAGCAGTGTGCCCAGGTGGCCAAGAGGGCCAATGGCATCCTGGCCTGGATCAGAAACAGTGTGGCCAGTAGGACAAGGGAGGTTATTCTGCCCCTGTACTCAACACTGCTCAGGCCACACCTTGAGTGCCGTGTCCAGTTCTGGGTTCCTCAGTCCAAGAGAGATGTTGAGGTACTGGAACGTGTCCAGAGAAGGGCAACAAAGCTGGTGAGAGGCCTGGAACACAGCCCTGTGAGGAGAGGCTGAGGGAGCTGGGGGTGTTTAGCATGGAGAAGAGGAGGCTCAGGGCTGACCTCATTGCTGCCTACAACTATCTGAAGGGAAGCTGTAGCCAGGTGGGGGTTGGACTCTTCTGCCAGGCAAGCAGCAAGAGACCAAGGAGACACAGTCTCAAGCTGTGCCAGGGGAGGTCTGGGCTGGATGTTAGGAGGAACTTCTTGACAGAGAGAGTGATTGGCATTGGAATGGGCTGCCCAGGGAGGTGATGGAGTCACCATTCCTGAAGGTGATCAAGAAAAGCCTGGCTGAGGCACTTAGTGCCATGGTCTAGTTGATTGCCTAGGGCTGGGTGCTAGGTTGGACTAGATGATGTTGGAGGTCTCTTCCAACCTGGTGGATTCTATGATTGTATGACTCGTAGGAACACAATTGGTAGTTAATGGTTGGAGTCCTAAACTACAGTGGAAATGAGTGAGAGCTCATTTATAACAAGTTTCCAAAAAGTCTGCTGAGTTCTCCTTCGCAGGAGGGAAGCAGCAAGTGCTCCAAAGGTCACCTGTTTCACTCCTTCTTCTCTTTAGAATTTATGAGCCTTCTGGACAGTAACAAGCTGTCTCTGGGGTTTCTAGGTATTATGGATTCAAAATAAGTATGGGTTCATTTTTCTGATTCAAAACAATAAAGAAAATTTCAGCCTGTTAACTTTGTCCTTCTAAGTTTAGCTCTGAATCAGCCTGCCTAAATCATTTGAGCATTATGCCAAACCAAATATCCTGTCTTCCAGAGCTGGCACACTTGTTTTAAAAGCATAAAGCTGGCATGCAATCTATATCCTGTATCCTGGCTACTTGGGCTGAAATACAACTGATTGTGTGTCTAGGATTGAGTATTCATGGAATATACAGAATTCCATGATTCTATGATTCATTGAACGTATATGTCTCAGTCATCTTGCAGCAGGCATATCTGATGTGAGTGAACTGAAAGAGGTATTTCTGATCTCTGCCTAGGTTTTTCAGAGGACTGCCCCTTTATGCTCCAAAGATAAACTGTATCTTAATTTACGGAGTCAGATTAACTATATAGGTAGTTTCGCGTTGACTTCATCGGCTCACTTTCTCCTACACAAACACATGTAGTGATTAGTGGTAGCCCTGTGAGTCTGCTTGGACTCTAGAAACATCTGGCCTTTTACAGCTTCCTGATAGAAGACAGGCATCTTCTGCCTCGGAATATGGTAACATAACGTGTTATTGTAATGACTTAATTACCCACAAAGTAAAGTGAGGGGATGACACAACAGCCATCAAACATTTGGAATCTGTTGGGAAAAAATGCATCTGGGGAAAAGATCAAAGAAGAGTTTGTTTTCCCTTTCTTTTCTTGAAAATACTCATAGCAAGTAAGATTTAGAAGACCTTACAGTATGAGAAATCCTAACGTGCTATTTCAATTGCTAAGTATATAAGGAGATTATGGAAAGAGATAATTGTGTCACCAACTTAAAAAAAGAAGAACACAGCAGAAGACTTTTGTTTTGTGTTTTTTTGCAATCTGTACCTAGAAGCACAAGGTAAATGTGCAATGACATTGGTGCAACTAGCTTGCAGAATATGAGTGCTAAAGATCAGGTCACAAACATATAATACACATTTATATGACCTATCTTTAACACTCGTATCTAGTAGGTCAAGGGAGGTTATTCTTCCCCTGTACTCAATACTGGTCAGGCCACACCTTGAGTCCTGTGTCAAGTTCTGGGCCCCTCAAATCAAGAGAGATGTTGAGATACTGGAACGTGTCCAGAGAAGGGCGATGAAGCTGGTGAGGGGCCTGGAACACAGCCCTGTGAGGAGAGGCTGAGGGAGCTGGGGGTGTGCAGCCTGCAGAAGAGGAGGCTCAGGGGGGAACTCATTGCTGTCTATAACTACCTGAAGGAGGCTGTAGCCATGCTGGTGTCGAGCTCTTCTCCCAGGCAAGCAGCAACAGGACAAGGGGACACAGTCTGAAGTTGTTCTGCAGGAGGTCTAGTTTAGATGTTAGGAGGAAGTTCTTCACAGAGAAGAAAGTTTGAAGAGAAGACACATTCCTTCTCTAGGAAGTAGTAGCTTTAGCATGCAGCTAGAGACAGAAAAAGCAAAAGCAGGTGCTCTGCTCTGGAAGAACGAGGTGAAGTGGATGATGATTTATGTTTAAAAAGGTTAAATGGTTTTCCCCCAGACTGAGGAATGTTTAGGGTTTTGGGTTTTTTTTTTTTCATTTTCAGTAAAAGGATTCTGAGGGAAAAAAAAAATCAAACCTGTGGTTTCAAGAGGATTTTTTCCCCAAGACATATCACAGTTGTGCAAGAAATGTTTGTTTCTCTAAAATTTAGTTCTCAAAACTGGAAGTTCTTGCTTTTTATTTCTTCACTTTACTCACTTTATGACATGATTCATGTTCCTCTGATTTCTTGGTGACACATTATAGTTGTTCAAGAACTGTTTGTTTCTCTGTAATTCAGTTCTCAAAACTGGAGGTTCTTGCTTTTTATTTCTTCTCTTTACTCACTTTATGACACCATTCATGCCCCCCTTATTTCTTAGGCTGACACAAGAGGGAAGCCACAGGCACTGTACTGCTGACTGATTGGAGACTTTCAAGACCTGTCTGGATGTGTTCCTGTGTGATCTGTGCTAGATTGTGTGGTCCTGCTCTGGCAGAGGGGTTGGACTCAATGCTCTCCTAGGGTCCCTTCCAACCCCTACCATCCTGTGATCCTGTGACCTGTGACTTGACCATTCTAGCAAGGCATAGTGCCCCTAATCTGTATGGGTATTTGATCACGTGGCTGTTGTCATGAAAAGCTGCATTTAATCACTTTTTTTTTGCCTCAAGCATAAGGACTTCATTCATTTTTTTTTAAACAGTAACAAATTCCAAGAGATGTCTCAATTAATTTGTATTTATTTTATCTTTTGTTGTCTATACATGCATACATAAATGAACCCTCTTCCATTTTATCTCATTTTCTGGCTAGGCTAACATTAAAATCCCCCAGTTTAAGAGGGACATTGAGATGCTTGAACGTGTCCAGAGAAGGGCAACGAGGCTGGTGAAAGGCCTCGAGCACAGCCCTACGAGGAGAGGCTGAGGGAGCTGGGATTGTTTAGCCTGGAGAAGAGGAGGCTCAGGGCAGACCTCATTGCTGTCTACAACTACCTGAGGGGTGGTTGTAGCCAGGAGGAGGTTGCTCTCTTCTCTCAGGCAGCCAGCACCAGAACAAGAGGACTCAGCCTCAGGCTACACCAGGGGAAATTTAGGCTTGAGGTGAGGAGAAAGTTCTTCACTGAGAGAGTCATTGGACACTGGAATGGGCTGCCCAGGGAGGTGGTGGAGTCGCCGTCCCTGGAGCTGTTCAAGGCAGGATTGGATGTGGCACTTGGTGCCATGGTCTAGCCTTGAGCTCTGTGATGAAGGGTTGGACTTGATGATCTATGAGGTCTCTTCTGACCTTGGTGATACTGTGTGATACTGTGAAAATATATGTATAAAAGCCTAACCCCTTTAGAAGGACTTGTGCTTACCTTCTGCATAACTGCCATTCAGTATGATCTAGCACAGCTGTGGTGGAGAGTCCTGCATCCTTTTCATGCATGTTTATTTGCTCACTCGTGATGTAGCATTGATTGATTCATACATACCACAGAAACATACTCAGAAAGTACATTCCCCTCACTTCCCACTGAAGTAGCTCTTTCCTATTCTCTCATGAATTGCTAAGAAAAGAAACAATAGGAGAAGAAGAAATAAGAATCTCTGTCCAAAGCCCCAGGAGCTGGACCTCTTTATACAGCAGAGAAAAAAAAACTACTGAGTTACATATGTCTACAGGGAAATTTAAGTTGGCATACAGTGAGTGCTTCCTTTGCTTGGAAGACTCTTTTGGTCCTAGAGGTAAGTCCTATTACAACAGTGAAGAATTTAGTCTGTTTTATCTAGAACTAGAAGACTTTGTAAGTCCAGACCTCTACATTTAAGTGGAAAAATGGATCTGTGTTTTTACTCTGTTCTTGCCACTGAAATATATAAAAAGTGCTGCTACTACGTAACTACTAAAATACCAGGTTAGGCTCCTCACCTGGTAGAAAGACTCTCCTGCAGCACAGAAATTCAAGAGAGATGTTGAGGTACTGGAATGTGTCCAGAGAAGGGTGATGAAGCTGGTGAGGGGCCTGGAGCACAGCCCTGTGAGGAGAGGCTGAGGGAGCTGGGGGTGTGCAGCCTGCAGAAGAGGAGGCTCAGGGCAGACCTCGTTGCTGTCTACAACTACCTGAAGGGAGGCTGCAGCCAGGTGGGGGTTGGTCTCTTCTCCCAGGCACGCAGTGACAGAACAAGGGGACACAGAACAAGGGGACACAGTCTCAAGTTGTGCTGGGGGAGGTCTAGGCTGGATGTTAGGAGGAAGTTGTTGGCAGAGAGAGTGATTGGCATTGGAATGGGCTGCCCAGGGAGGTGGTGGAGTCGCTGTCCCTGGAGGTGTTGAAGCAAAGCCTGGCTGAGGCACTTAGTGCCATGGTCTGGTTGATTGTCTAGGGCTGGGTGATAGGCTGGAGTAGATGATCTTGGGAGTTCTCATCCAATCTGGTTGATTCTATGATTCCATGAAATATCCCTAGCACCATACTAAGAATTCTGCTGATAATTCCTCAAATTGGATACAGTCAACTTATTTCACTGTTTTCCTCTGCTCCCTCTTTCTCTATTTTATCGCTGCTTGGTGCTTGTGGCTTATTTGGATTATATGGTTAGAAAGTATGGCAAATGGCCCATGAGGAGACCTGTTGAGAGTCAGGTCTGTGAAATACCATGATTTCAGCTGAATGCTTATCTGACTGAGCCAACAGAAGACAGGGAGCCTTTTCCATTCAGCAAAAATCTGTGTGCAAAGAATGGGGTTTGCGACTTCCTTTCCAAATCTACATAAATGAAGTCTTGACTTCTGCACATGGCATTTCTCAAAACATGGCATTATAGTGCATGCCAGGTTGACTCAGGTAGAACAGCACCACCAACCAAAAATGACATTGTTTATCCAGAGGCTACAGGATGCTGCTTCTTCAGTAGTAGCAAATGAAATCTCTCAATAGCATTTATAGTACTTTTTTTTTTCCACTTCCAGTGGCTTAATTTTCCTCTCCTCCCTACATTTTTCTTTCTCTGGCTTCTTTTCTGTCCATCTTTCTTAATTTCTGGTGCAGATCATCACTTCAAGGAAACATCATGTGTTCTTTGTACTGAATTCAGTCTGCACTGAGGACTTCATGGGTTTTTATGCTGCAAATCTTACATAGTTGTGGTAACTCACCTTCCCTTTCAGTCACCATCATCACTAACTGGAATTTCAGTACCTAGCTATTCTTGAGAAAGAAACTCCTACCTTACTACCATCTGAATCTCAGGACTGCAGAAACCAGAAAAGCTTCTTCAGGAAGGCAATGGAAGCTTTTCTAAAGAAGCAAGAGGGAACTTTTCAGCAACAAGGGAATTTCTAATTCTTCTCACTAAAATATTCCAGTTTAGCCTCAAACTAGCACAATATTGCATTGACTTTTTCAGTATTGTATGGACAGGACAGGTACTTAAGGGGGTGCTACTTTCTTAATGTATTTTCCACAGCTCTGTATATCCTTCAAAGTGAATTCTATGCAGCATAAACAGCTGGAAATACAGGAGTAACTGCATCTTGTATCAGAGAAGGTCACTACAGTTACTCTAGGCTCTGCAACCAGATCATGCTGGTGTATCTGTCAGTAACTGTTCCTGTTCATGTTCTATAAAGCAGGTCTCAATATTCACTATGCAAGTGCATGCCAACATCATGTGTTCAATCTCATTTCAGTGTCTTGTCAAAAATAAGACCAAAGTGAGATTTGGACGCATCTAAACTTAGCCTATTCAAAAGTGGGGAAACCTTTTGTTAAGTGACCAAACTATCCTCGAATCTGAGCAGGGAGTGGAGAAAATCTGTCCTATGCCAACCTTGTTCGTGGGCTGACTATTGAAATGGCCACAGGGGGCTGTGCTAAGTAAAAATATATTAAGATGGCTCAAAGCAGAACATGGAGATACAATGGTTCCTCAGCTGAGAAACTATGTGTACTGCTTTGTAAGAAACAAACCTGTACCTTTTTTCCTGAAACACACATCATTTCGATTCCTCAGTTGCAGTAAGCCAACACAGCCTTGATGTAGTCAGTAGAGAAAAGCCAAACAGAGCTGTACTGAAGGTCTGAAATAGGAAGTTTCACCTTCTCCTGCCAGTTTGTAAATACAGTGACTTGAATATAAAATGCCTGCATGTATTTACTGCAATTTTACAACCAAATACAGCACTTGAGAATGCAAATGCTCTTTTTGACGTGCAAGTGTGGGTAGTTTCATCTGAGCTTACCCTGAACGCAAATAGTGATGCTTTTTGTACACTCTTCAGGTCACCTAGTAGGTGGCAGTCACATATCTTGCCTTTGTTGTCTCAGGGAACATTCCTTCAGCTTCCAGCTTCAGAGAGTGCAGCTCGGTTTTGGGTTATTTTTTTTTTTCCTTTCTTCTTTCTAAGAAACCTTTTTTTTTTTTTTCTTGGAAAGGGTATGCAGGGTTTAGATATAATCAGTCAACCCTTAACTGATTTCAAATGTTGAGAGTCAATGTAACATGAAGTGAACCACTGAACTGTATTTCACCCACTACAGATTTTCTTTGTAGTCTTCTATTTTGTCATCCCCAAGGCTGTAGGATACAGTACTGATTTGATCCTGCACTTCTGGCTTAGCAGTCTCCACTGAAGTGAAACACATTGAGTGGGTCATGTAAAGCAGGAGCTCTTACTTCCTTTGGAGACAGTGGCACCTGGGAACCCTGCCTCTCACATTACTGTGCAAAGGATCTCATCTAGGGAGGGCTGAGAAGTTGCACGTATCGCTGCTGCATGCTGTCATTTTCCCGTCAAAGGAGTCCTTTCAGAGTCAAGCAATTCATTTCACAGACTCTGACAGGTTTAATGAGAAGTAAAAGAAACACTATGTTGCAGATGTGCAGGTTGAAAAGCATTATTTTATGTTATGGCAGGCACACTCCTTTCAGGATGAACTGTTATTAGATCCACCATGATGACACCAAGAACTGAGAGGAGAAAAGCAATCAGGAGCAATCAGAAAAATATAACAGGTAAGAGAAGAAGGCAAGGAAGTAGCATACGACTTATAAGGACTCTCTCTTGCTCTGAAAACCACTGAACCAACCTCAGATGATTTCCTTTGTTAGGTATGAGTGGTAGAGGGGAAGATTTTCTTTTGACAAATCAGGTGCAAAGGAACTTGACAACTGCAAGCAGCAATTCAAGGAGTGAACAGAAGGATAAAGACAGTCACTACAGTCATTACTCACCAAGAGAGAGGGGAGAAAGTGAAAGGAGTTCTACTGCTGTCATGTACAGTATCAATCACTGTGTGTCAGTAAAGACTATTCTTTGTGCCAAATCCAAAAAGCTAGTCAGTGAAAAAAAGTCTGCTTGCACTGTACTTGTTCTGCTTCATTGGCCAGAGATGGCTTCACGACTGGTAACGGAACTTCTACATGCTATGGCGAAGGCTTCAGATCTGTAATTCCTCCACTGCTTTTTCAGACACACCTTTTTCTTTTTTCTCTTCTGAAAAGTCATCAAGATTTTATCCAGGATATCTGACACAAGCAGACCAACATTTGACTAGCTAAGCCTATTCCCCTTTCAACTTAGTCTCCACCACTTTCCTGGAGCGAAGAAATATCTCTAATGGAATATGCATAAAAGTAATTTCATTTTTCTTGTCTAAAATATTCCAGAAGGCTTTTTACAAACCATGACAGAGAAAGGAAATAGCTGATGTAGGTATTTTTCACAGTTGGCTAACCACAATATATAAACATAGGGTTATGATAAATACTATTTTTTTTCCTCAATAAAATTATGCATTACATAATACCCAGGGGACTGCTGTATTCTCACTGTTTCAGACTTCTAGCTTTCCACTGATTGTTAGTTTTAAATTAGATGGACTGGAAAGTGGCAAGGGAGTTCTTCAGTGACTGTGTGACTGGTTAGACACTTTCTGGGTCAAGAACTGGCTGGAAGGCCGGGCCCAGAGAGCAGTGGTGAATGGTGCCACATCCAGTTGGCAACCAGTCACTAGTGGTGTCTCCCAAGGATCAGTGCTGAGCCCAGTCCTGTTCAATAACTTTATTTATGATCTGGACCAGGGGATTGAGTCAATCATCAGTAAGTTTGCAGATGACAGCAAGCTAGGAGCAGGTGTTGATCTGTTGGGAGGTAGGAGACCCCTGCAGAGGGACCCTGACAGGCTGGATGGGTGGGCAGAGGCCAATGGGATGAGATTTAACAAGGCCAAGTGCAGGGTTCTACACTTTGGCCACAACAACCCAAGCAGCACTACAGGCTGGGGACACAGTGGCTGGAGAGCAGCCAGGAAGAAAGGGACCTGGGGGTGCTGGTAGATAGTAGCTGAAGATGAGGCAGCAGTGTGCCCAGGTGGCCAAGAGAGCCAATGGCATCCTGGCCTGGATCAGTAGCAGTGTGGCCAGTAGGACAAGGGAGGTTATTCTGCCCCT
>WAAF01001129.1:18086-76932 GCA_013400475.1 Tricholaema leucomelas | reverse complement strand
GAGACTCCACAACCCCCCTGGGTAGCCTGTTACAATTTAGAAATAACACAAGGACCCTCACAGGCATGTCCCTGAATTGTTCCTCAGCCTCCCTGGATGAAACCCAGAAGAGGCTAACAGCCACCTTCTACTGCTCCCCCCAAGGGAGAAAACTGAGAAGGCTGCAACTGTTATTTGCTCAGCCAAGGTTAGTGCAGAAATCAGCCAGTGCGGAGGAGTTAAGGAGTAGTTGAAGCAGGAGACAGAAAGGCAAAGAAGGAAAATAGTTTATACAGCAGATTATATACTAGTCTAGCAAACAAATGATACAGATTTGTCTTATTCTTTTTCTGCATCCAATGCAATTCTTCATTTAAAATTTTGGATGAAACTAGAACTAGAGTGTTAACTCTAAAACTGCCACAGAGATTGAGTTACCAGGAAGGTAATAACTTGTGTTGATTTTAGGGAAAGCATTCTCCAGAGGCAGTTAGCCACCATGTATCACAGTATCACAGTATCATCAGGGTTGGAAGAGACCTCACGGATCATCAAGTCCAACCTTTTACCACAGAGCTCAAGGCTAGACCATGGCACCAAGTGCCACGTCCAATCCTGCCTTGAACAGCTCCAGGGACGGCGACTCCACCACCTCCCTGGGCAGCCCATTCCAGTAGCCAATGACTCTCTCAGTGAAGAACTTTCTCCTCACCTCAAGCCTAAATTTCCCCTGGTGTAGCTTGAGACTGTGTCCTCTTGTTCTGGCGCTGGCCATCTGAGAGAAGAGAGCAAAGAGAGCAACCTCCCTCCCCCTGGCCACAACCACCCCTCAGGTAGTTGTAGACAGCAATAAGGTCACCCCTGAGCCTCCTCTTCTCCAGGCTAAACAATCCCAGCTCCCTCAGCCTTTCCTCGTAGGGCTTGTGCTCGAGGCCTCTCACCATCCTCGTCGCCCTTCTCTGGACACCTTCAAGCATCTCAATGTCCCTCTTAAACTGGGGGGCCCAGAACTGAACACAGTACTCAAGGTGTGGTCTAACCAGTGCAGAGTACAGGGGCAGAATGACCATGTAGCACGTGACACAGTCCATTCATCTTCTCAAAGTGCTTGTGTAGGAGAGAGCAGTGAGTAAAATAAATGCTGCATTTCAGATGGGAAAAATGTGAGGAGCTCTTCTGCCTTTATGAAAATATGAGTAAGATGAGAACGTCAGGACCTACAAGTATTGCAGGCCATTTTCACAAAGCACAGGAAGGAGAAGGTCAGGGAGAGCCTCCAGACTGTCCTGAAGAAAGTAACAGAAGCTCCCAGTTACTTTTAGCTGTCTGAGAAGGTCATCAAAGGTGACTTCTCTGTCATGGGTTGCATACAAAGAGACTCTCAGACCTCACTGTCGACTGACAGTGCTGAAGTTTCTTTAACGAGGAAGTTCCATTTAGGTGATTCATAATTTAAAATATGTATTTCCCAAATTGAAATTCTATGGAGATGTGATCCTCTGTTTGAAAAAGTGACCTCTAGCAGATAACAGCTGGTGAGGCAGCAGACATGGGTATTGTTAGAGGAATATAAATGTACGCTTAATCTCTGTTAGCTTAACAGAGCAGTAACCTCAAAACATCCTCAGCCCAGCCTGTGCCCACAACCATGATTTTTTTTTTAGTTATTTGAGCTGTTTTCTTTCCAGCACCTCAACCTGTGTTCTTCACAGTGACTTTATTGCTCTAGGATATTTGATTATCTCATTTAATTGTGAAAGCCCATATTAATAAAATACCTGCATAACAGCAAAATGAGTATTGTCTGCAGCTTAAATCCAGACGTGTGTGAAATACAGAACATTATAAGCAAAATAAAAGTTAAAATGTAATTATTATCAGCAAATCCTCCTGTGAACAACCTACAACAGTAGCAGGTGATCTAGAGCCACTATGAGAAGCACCCATAGACCTCAACAGCACTGCTCATCCTGCTCTGGAACCTGCACCCATACCCTGACAATGGCCCAGGAGCCCCATTTTGGCTCAGGCTGGGTGTCTTAATTTGGTGCACAATGCCTAGGCCTGGGGCTGCCTCAGCTGCCTTGGCACCCAGCTCCAGCAGTGTCTTGATATTCATCAAGCAGTGACCAAGCCCCACACCATTAATTCTAGACATACCTTATAGGTGTACTTATATATCATCAGAAGCTTGCTACGTTTTGATACCAGATACCTTGGTAAACGACTCAGGTAAAAGAAAGCTACAGTCCAAGAAGTTACCTGTAAGCAATTTCAGTGTTTTCATTTGACTTATAGTACAATTTCTAGCTCTTGTTTACTGGATAGTTAATCACATTTACTTTATTTTTTCCTCCTTCTTTTCCTCTCTATCACTTAAACTGGTGAAGCATCTTCTGCATCACGTTTCATTGTCTTTGATGGTGATAAAAGAAAAGTAGATCAGAGAAACAACTGCAAAATCTTCCAGAAAGTCCTGACACTGAAGCTCTGAGGAGTTGAGGGCTTGCAGAGTTGTATGAGATGAGACATTGCCTGGAAAGTAACTGTGCAGTGTGAGCAGGAAGCAGGACAAGGTGAACATGTTCAAGTTTTGTATTTTTTGTGTTTGACCTGAGATTGTAGAATTCATAGCTTTGGCCAGGAGGTTTGTACTCTCTGCTGCAAATTTCTGCCAAGTTCTGATGGAAGTGGCAAGTATTTTGTCTTGGTTTACGTCTGGCAAAATGGACAACTTGATTAAAAAAGCGGAAGACTAACTCTCGGAATTTAACAAGGGCTATGACTTAAAACCTGCAAGTCCCTTAAACTTCTCATAAGAGCTGATGACTGTCGGTATAGTCCAGGAAAGGATGAACTTAAGTGTTGGGTTTTTTTTATCTGGAAAACTAAAGGTTCACAGGATGTCAGGGGTTGGAAGGGACCTAAAGAGATCATCAAGTCTAACCCGCCCTGCCAGTCCGGGACCATATAATCTATCTTAAGTCACAGAGGAACACACCCAGACAGGCCTTGAAAGTCTCCAGAGAAGGAGACTCCACAACCTTCCTGGGGAGCCCTTTCCAGTACTCTGTGACCTGTACAGTAAAGAAATTCCTTCTTGTGTTGAGGTGGAATGTCCTGTGCTACAGCTTGCATCCATTGCTCCTTGTCCTATCACAGAGAGCAAGTGAGAAGAGCCTGTGTCCCCACGCCTGACACCCAGCCCTCAGATGCTTGTAAACATTGTGGCCTTTCGATGCTCGTTGCAGCCAGTTGTAAAGGAGATACCTGCTGCAATGGGGAATGTGGATAAATGATGTACAATGTCACAGAGTTTCATCAGTTGCAGTGGGAGTGTCTTGAGTTGGTCTGTAGTTCTGCCCTGTCTGTTCCAGGTGAATTGTATGCTTTAAGATGTATTTAATTGTAATTTCCTGTGTGTGACGACACAACCACCATCTTTTAGGCCACGTTTGCATTTTGCCAGAGATTTAAGCACCAAATTATTCTGCTGCTGACACTGAACTAGCCTGTTCAGAAAGGTGCTGTGTTTTAGTTGCATACAGTGGGAATATTCCTTCCTTTGGGCTTAAAGGAATGAGAGTGCTTAAAAGCAGGCACTGTTTTGAGAAATGTCATTGGAGCATGTAAGGTGAGGGTGAAATGGGTTTAGCTGAGCGTGTGAATGTTTCAGTTGCCCACACAAATGAGGTCTTGGTTTGGGAGTGCTGAAGAGCGGGGTTTTGCTCTCTGTTTGCAGGCGAGCAGCAAGCATGAGCTTAGCAACGCGCAACTGTGAGTGCCAGGACCCTGTGATCTGAACCACATCTTCAGCTGACTTCCCAGTGGTGAGGCACCGTTGATTGATCCTGTACCATGGAGGACTGCCTTCACACCTCCTCTGAAAACCTCTCCAAGCTGGTGAGCTGGGCCCACAGCCACGGGACCATCTGCAGCCTCATTCCTAACCTCAAGCACCTACTCTCTGAGGGGACCCATGGCAACCTGACAGCCATGTGGGGCTGCAGCGCCGGCCATGCTTACCACTGGCCCCTGGCTGCCACTTGCCGGGCTGGCTCCCAGGAGCGCGTCTGCTTCCAGGACAGCCGCAGCTTCAACTCAGACAGCCCCAGCATGCTGGGGGTGCCCTCAGAGGCGCAGGCCAGCCCACTGGAACGCTACCCAAACAGGACAGGGAAGGCCAAGCTGGATTGCACCCGCACTCGTGACTCCTGCGACTTCTCCTACTGCAGTGAGCCATCTGAGCTGGGTGAGCCTGTGGAGGAGTATGAGGATGAGGCCACCCTCTTTGACATGGTCTGTGAGTCCTCGGTCACTGATGAGGACAGTGACTTTGAGCCACATCTGCACCGGGCCCCCCCTGGCCCCCGCAAGCGTCCGACTGCCGTCCTGCCCAACACTGCCCAGACTCAGCCTGCTGACGAGGGTGGTGGTGAGGTGCTCCTCAAGAAGATCAAGCAGGAGCTCCCTGAGGACTACTATATAGTGGCCAATGCTGAGCTGACGGCTGGCGCTGATGGGCCAGCCCTGGCCCTGACACAGATGTCCAAGCCCAAACCGCAGGTGCAGGCAGGGCCCTCCTCCCTGGGACCTGCCAGAGCCCTGCCCCAGCCCACCGTGGGCCCTGACCCCGATCCACAACACCTCTCTGCCTCCCCCCCGGGCCCTCTCCGGCTGGCCACTCAGAGGCCACCTCGGGGTCCCTTGGCCTCCCCAGCACGGGTGCCAGGCGGGGGTCCAGTGGCTGCCCTGCAGGTGCCAGCCACTAGTTCCAACACCACTGCCCCCACCGGGAAACCCATCAGCATTCCCCTCTCAGCCCTGCAGCTGCCTGGTCAGGAGGAGCCACCGAACACTGAGGAGACCCTCCCACCCACCCCACAGTTGGCACCGGGTGGCGAGGTGGCCAGCTCACCTTCAGTGAGTGCCGAGCCTGAGGTCAGCTCCAGCCAGCAGCAGCCCCATGCTGCACCTGCCACCACCCCTGAAGCAGCGGCGCAATTGATGCCAGGTAGGATGCTGGGTGGGAGGTTTTTCGGGGTGGACCCCCAGGCACGGCACAGTTAGAGGTCAAGAAGGGGTGCTACTTTGCACAAGGGTGCATTGATTCTACAGGTTTTTATGTTGGTACATAGAGAGACTGTCCCTGCTTGGAATGGGATTTGAAAAAGCTCAACTGAGCAATGCCAGGCACAACACACCTGTGAGAAAATGTACTGCTGCTCACGTTGATGTGTACACAGGGTGGAGAGGACATGAAACTTGGCTATGCACTCTTTTGATGAAACATAAAGTTGATCTTATCCAGGGGAGCCTAGACTTGGGGGTTGGGTGTTGCCTTCACCCTGTCAGAAATGCAGTGCTTGATTTGGGGAAGTAAAGGAGGACACAAGGAAAATATTTAAGTTGGAGCAGCCTGCAGAGACAAGGAGGATGACCACAGCCTTAACCACGAAACTGATAACACTTAACCTTTAATCTAAGACAAAAAAAAAATCCCTATTGCCAGTGGAAATTCTCATATTCCTTGTCCTTCATCATTTTCATCTCTTTCCACTGTCAAAGTGTCAAGATTTGACACAACAGATCAGTGTTACAGGATAAAGCTCATGTTAAAACAGCATACATCTGCTGAATGATTATCCCATGTGTAGAGCCCTGTTGGCTGTAGGTCTTCTAGAAGGGAAGAAGTTTGTTTCTTGAGCAGTTGCCAGCTCCCACTGGACCTTAGTCCAGACAGTGCTCGTTTTACTCTTCCAGCTATCAAGAGGTGCCATCATGATAGGATGTGAAGGCCGGAGCAAGTTCTCCATCCCTTACTGCTTCAGCCCAAGAGTCAGAGCAGTGACTAACAGTGGAGGGGAGAAAAACCTGCCTGCTTGAAATCCCTGTGGCAGCTACACTAAAAACAATAGTTTTAACAGCCTGGGTGATACTTTATCCTGAGCACCCTAAAATCTGATTGAATGGTAGTCAATCTATTAACTGGAAAGAGTTTGCAGATCTTACCAAATAAGACAACAGCCAAAGTTCAATACCCAGTTTTGCTAAGTAACACCCCAATAAGCATTAGGAATAAAGAAAGAAAAGATAATATAGCATTGTAAATTCTTCTTTGCGTACCTGTTTCTGTGTGCCTGCATCTAAGGTGTTACTTTTCCATGGTCCTGTCTGTAACGTCCCTCATGGAAATTCCATTACAAAACTCTCTCTGGTTTAGAACTGACTGCTCAGCTAAGTATGAGAAATAGAAGATGACTGATATCAATCTGAGTTGGGTGATGAAGATACTTTGCATTCCTCAGTTTCTAGCATATCATGGCTATATATACTGGAGCCGTTTTTGACCAACATCCCACTGCAACCTGCCCAACCCCTTCTTGCATATACAGCAACGTTATCTCAATGTGCTCTCCAAATTCCAGTTTAGTCAGTTATGTTCTCAATACCTAAATTTCTTATGTTGTTCTCAGAAACTGTGTGGCAGTTCCACACCTCAGCCTGGTGATGTGTTGCAGTAATATGCTGTTACTGTACTCAGAGATAGCTGCATTTTAAAAGCAGTAAAATGATTGACAGATGACTAAAACCTGATAAGTCACTAAAGGCTCTGATTTCCATAGAGCTGGCTCCTTTGGGAAAGAAGTGCTGGCATTAATAAATCTTCAAGTTGCAGAAAAGTGAGGAATGTTGTCAAGTCAATTTATTACAGATGACTAGCTCTGCACAGCAGATTTTTGCAGATAGAATGTGGAGGTCTGATTAAAGACTGGAGTATGGTGATTTCTCATGTGCAGTGATTTCATGAGGTTGTCTCTTAACAAAGAGCAGTGTACTGTAAGTAGTGCATACATGATATATAAAATTTGAACAATATTGGATTGCAAGAGGTTGTATGTAAAAATGCTTCTGTGGTAAGCAGACAGAAAAAAGGATGAGTATAATTCTTATGTTAAAAAAGGCAGAAAATAATTATATTAAGGGGAATAAAGCTTTTGGTAGATCAGCAGATCCTTGGCAAACAAACAAAGGTATGCACCTGTGAGTGCTGAAGGAGCTGGTGGAGGTCATTGCCAGACCACTCTTCATCATCTTTGGTAAGTCATGGTGGACAGGAGAGGTGCTTGGGGTGGGAGGAGGGTAAATATCACTCTGATCTTCAAAAAGGGTAAGAAGGAGAACCCAGGTATCTATAGACCAGTCAGCCTCACCTCCATCCCTGGAAAGATAATGGAGCAGCTTATCCTCGTTCTGTGCTTAGCCATATCAAGGACAAGAAGGTCATTGGGAGCAGTCAGCATGGTTTTACAAAGGGGAAGTCATGTTTGACCAACCTGATAACCTTCTATGAGGATGTAACCAAATGGATAGATGAGGGTAAAGAAATGGATGTGCTTTACCTTGATTTCAGTAAATCATTTGACACCATCTCCCACACCATGGGTAGAGTGGTTGACACAGTGAGAGTTGTGCTGCCATTCAGAGAGACTTAGGCTGGAGAGTTGGGCGAGGAGAAATTTAATGAAGTTCAACAGGGGCAAACGTAGAGTCGTGCACCTGGGAAAGAACAACCCCAGTTAGCAGTATAGGTTAGGGATTCACTTGCTGGAGAGCAGTGAAGGGGAGAAGGACTTGGGAGTCCTGGTGGATGGAAGTATGATCATGAGCCAGCAGTGTGCTCTTGTGGCCAGGAAGGCCAGTGTCATTCTGGGGTGTATTAGAAGGGCTGTGGTTAGTAGGGTGAGGGAGGTTTCTCCTTCCTCTCTACTCTGCCCAGGTGAGGCCTCATTTGGAGTATTGTGTCCAGTTCTGGGCCTCCCAGCTCAAGAAGGACAAGGAGCTGCTTGAGACAGTACAATGCAGAGGCACAGAAATGATTAAGGAAGTTGAACATCTTATGAAGAGAGACTGAGGGAAGCTGAGGGTCTTTAGCTTTGAGGAGACTGAGAGGTGACCTCATTAATGTTCATAAATATGTAAAGGGTGAGTGCCAGGAGGATGGAGCCAGGCTCTGCTGAGTGATGCCCAGTGACAGGACGAAGGGCAGTGGGTGGAACTTGAGGCATAGGAGGTTCCATGTGAACCTGAGGAGGAATTTTTACACTGAGAGGGTGACAGATCACTGAAACAGGCTGCCCATGGAGGTTGTGGAGTCTCCCTCTCTGGAGATATTAAAGAGCTGTCTGGATGTGTTCCAGTGTGATCTGCTCTAGGTGATCCTGCTCTGGCAGAGGGGCTGGGCCGGATGATCTTTCAAGGTCACTTCTAGCCCCTGACATTCTGTGATTCTATGAAAGGTACAATTGAAAGTAAATAGGAAATTTAAATTCTACCTTGTCCCCTACGAAGTGTTGCTTAACTTTAAAATAATGTGTGAAGCCCGATCCCACTAAATAAACTGGTTGCATGTTTATGAGGTCTTTGCAGGACTAAGACCTAAAATTATAAGTTATCATTAAAGGATGCTATATGCAAGAAATACTTCTCGAGTGTTAAGTCACTTATCTTTGCATTTGTATCGGTCACAGCTGATAGGTTCCATGCATAGTAATCTAGCAGGTCACAAAAGATTGTGTGAGATTCTCCATGAAGTCCAAAATGTTGATGATAATATCTTAAGTTAGGCCAGTTTAAGGTGACTAAGCTGATTTTGGACTAACTTCCCTTTCAAGCTTCTACACCCCCCTCCATTTTTTACTTAACCTGTGGCAACTGAATGTGCAAGCAGGGGCATTACAAAGGTATTTTTGTCTTAGAAATCAAATGGTATCTCAATGAAGATTCAACAAGATCAGATACTGGTTTCTGCTGGATTCGAGTCTCTCTCTAGTGATCAACTTAGCCTGGTGACTTGGGCAGAGATCCCTTTCTGGTCCTGTGCTCCCATGACAGGAAGGTGCAAGCAGGGGTTACAGCCTTTCACGGCTGGCACCTAATGTGGGTTGACTCTTAATCTGCATACAAGGGTGGATGTCCGTGTTGGCTCCAGATGTTCCTATAATGTCTCTATCAGAACATGACCATTATAAAATGGCAGTGTGTCTGGAGGTTTTCTGAACGTAGAATTGTCAGGGCTGCGAGGGACCTCAAGGACCATCTAGTTCCACCCCCCCTGCCATGGGCAGGGAAACCTCACACTAGATCAGGCTACTCAAAGCCCCATCCAGCCTGGCCTTAAATATCTCCAGGGATGGGACTTCAAACATCTCCCTGAGCAACCTGTTCCAATGTGTTACCACCCTCATGGTTGAAGAACTTCTTTGTAACGTTCAATCCAAATCTACCCACTTCTAGTTTTGCTCCATTCTCCCTAGTCCTATCACTACCTGACATCCTAGAAAGTCCCTCACCAGCTTTTCTGTAGGTTCCCTTCAGATACTGGAAGGCCACAGTAAGATCTTCTTGAAGCCTTCACTTCTCCAGACTGAACAGCCCCAACTCTTTCAGGGTGTCCTCATAGGAGAGGTGCTCCTTTGATCATCCTTATGGTCCTTCTCTGGACACGTTCCAGCACATCCATATCTTTCTTGTAATAGGCTTCCAGAACTGGACACAGTACTGATACTGATGTTGATGTACAACTTTTAGATAGACTACTTTGAAGTGTTACTCTGCAATCAAAAGAATTAGGGCCTCTCCCTTCTTACCTGCCCCTCTCTCTGCAGTTGCGTGCCTTTAAATTCAGTGGAATCTGACATCCTTGTATGATCATGGATTAGGAGCTGTTAGATGCGCATCAAAATGTTACAACACCTACCCCTTGTGAATTGCAGCTTTGGCTAGTTTTACCACAGACTCTGTAATCACAATTTGCGATACAGAGGGAAAAAGACCCAGCTAGCACATTCCAAAGTGAAGTACAAACACAAAAAAATTGTACCTTTTGGGTTTATTTTGGTGTTTTCTTTTTGTTTGGTTGGTTGGGTTTTTTTTTAATATTTAAAGCATCTGCCATACATACACAAAGGACAAATTAATCCCTGATGTAGTTCTTTCAAGTCCAGTGGGACTGTGCCAAGAATAAATGTAAGGCAAATAATCCTGGAAAAAGAATATCACAAAGCTTTATTTAAGTTTTTTCCAAGAACACTGTAATAGTTCCTGATTGGTGTCTGTAATTTATGTACAAAAATAGATGAATTTTGGCTAAAGTGACTGTTGAAGCTTGCTTCCAGGGAGATGCTGACTGTGGTCAAGTGAACAGTTAAACATATGTAGGGTCAGCCAACCTCTTCCTCCTTGTGTTGGACCACAGGGTTCAGAGTCCACTGGTGACTCTCCAGATCCCATAATTCTTGATATAGTAGTGGAACTAAAAATAATAAGTGGTGAAATATGTAATTTTAAAAAATGTAGTACTTTTTTTTTCCTTTTTAATAAGTTGCAAATGCCTGGCTTGTTTAGAACAGTAAAATTAGATCATTATCATTTTAATTATCAGAAAAAGGAAGCTGATTAGTTTATTAGCCACCTCCTGCACTGCCACTGCCTTCTGATCTTGAAGCATGGATTTCAGAGCCTGCCCCTTCCCCTCTTAATTTTCTGTGTCCAAATGCTGTTAAGTTATAAACTAATGTTTTGAGGCCATTGTCCTATCAATTCTACTGGTGAGGCTAGTATCTTTACAGCATTTTAAGACAGTTTTTTTTACCATCAGGACAGCATTATGAACAGGACAAATTCAGCTCTGGCAGAATAGTCATCTGTTTGCTTTTTTCATCTGGATGTGCAGCATGACAATCACATTTTTTTTGAATAATGAACCTGTAGTACTAATAGTTCTAATGCAAGGGTAGGTATTAGGAGAAGCATTTGTCAAGTTCTTACATCTTGCAGGAGAATGTTGAAATGAAGACACATCAATTATTACAACTTCTTTTAGATTTTCACTGTACTTAAGAAATGTATTTACCATAATTTCAGGATTCTGCATGTATTTTCTCCACTGGAAATTCCTTCCAGACAAGAAGGCCTGTGCCAGCCTCTTTGCAGCCTTGAAGACCAGCAGTGGACTTGTCATGTAGAAGGAGATCTTCTTGCTGTTGTAAATATTGCTTATCAAAGCAGCTGTGCACCAGGCTGCTGAATTTTTTGATGCCAGTACTTCTCTCACCTGTTTGC
Source organism: Tricholaema leucomelas (assembly GCA_013400475.1). Lineage (NCBI taxonomy): Eukaryota > Metazoa > Chordata > Aves > Piciformes > Lybiidae > Tricholaema lacrymosa > Tricholaema leucomelas. The sequence continues at coordinate 65,829 of WAAF01001129.1, read as the reverse complement.
CATGGACCTCCTGGTCCATGGAACTACCTGTAGCATGAAGACATATCCTGGCAGCAACATTATTGGATATATCTACCTCCATTTTGAAGGAAGTTATTCGTGAGTATTAATGCTGATAGTAGGTTGCTGTATGAGATTTTTGAAGATGGCCTTTGAGTTATGTCCCAGTTGCACAGGCCTGTCAGTCCTCTGTAGCAGTTAGCAACTGGTAGGTGCCACGAAGTTTGTGGAAGTTGCTTGCAGCTAGAAAGGAGTTAAATCCATACCCTTAGAAAGATCTGTTGTTGCCAGACCCCACCAGTTTTTAAGGATTAAGTCTGTAAAACATGCCAAGTTCAGGTGGCAAACAGTAGGGAATATTTTCTGGACTTCTGAATAGAGAAATTGCATCACTGAGAATTACTAATTCAAATATATGTTTTCTGTTCAAAGTATCAGGGACTTACATAGTACAAACAGTATTAAGTAAGGTGATGTATCATACTGGAAGAGAAATTGCCCACCTTAGTGAATAGTTGTGTTCTGAGGTGTCACTGGAGTGTCATTTCAGGCCCCATTATCCAAACAGGGCAGAAAAGCATAGATGAGAAGCAGAAAACAATCATTTTGCAAGGCCAGCATGATCTGGGAGCTGTGTTGCCCCTTTCACTGAAGGCGTCTTAAACAGACCGCTGCTCTGTGCACAGTTCTGTGTTTTGTGATACTGGTATGTAAAGCAAGAAAGTAAGGCCTCTGCTAGTTCCAGCTGTCCTGTAGATATGTGGAAACAGCAAAGGAAACTAGATGAATCTCTACTGATTGCTTTGTTTTTGCCAAGTAGAAGATTATCTAACATGGTCGTTTTGATCAGAGATGTGTTTAGTTTGTGTATTTTGTCCAGACGAGGGACACCAGAATGCTCAGAAGGCTGGAAAAGCTGCCAATAGAGAGGCTAAGAGAACTGGGTTTCTTTGGCTTTGAGAAGAGAAGGTTTAGGGAAGATCTTATTACCACATAGCATTACATAATGGGTGGCTACCAGGATGATGAAGACTTCCCTTTTATGAGGAAAAGATAAGGGGGTAATGGATACAAGTTAATCCTGGGGAGATTCCAACTGGAATCCAAAAGAACATTTTTCATGATGTGAACAGTTAGACATTGGAATCACCTTGCAAGAGAATAGAATAGAATAGAATAGAATAGAATAGAATAGAATAGAATAGAATCAATCAGGTTGGAAGAGACCTCCAAGATCATCCAGTCCAACCTATCACCCTGCCCTATCCAGTCAACTAGACCATGGCACTAAGTGCCTCATCCAGTCTTTTCCTGAACACCCCCAGGGACGGTGACTCCACCACCTCCCTGAGCAGCCCATTCCAATGCATTGGTCACTTTTAAGACTCAGCTTGACAGGCTGCTGGCCCATCTCATTTAAACCGCACTATCACCTAGAAAGGTTGGACCAGATGATCCTTAGTGTCCCTGGCTTAGTTGTGACAATTAATGAGACAGGAATCATAAAATATGTAGTTATTTTATTTCCACAAAGCCCCACCCACAAACTACATACAAACTAGCTAAATTTGGTTTCTAGTTTGGGAAAATCTTCACAAGGATGCTTATGGGCAATTTAGCAATTTAGGAGAATCAGAAAATCGGGAAGGTTTAGCCACAAAATGGCTTTGCCCCACATAGGCAAATAGGCAGCCTGTAGCCCTGGAGGAAGTCTGTTCTACTCGTGGTGATGGAGTAGAATCCAGAGGTAGTTCGTAGCTCCTTCGCGGCAATGTTGGAACTGCTCGGCATCTTGATAGCTGTTGAGAGGCTTCTAGATCTTTCCAGGCTCTGGCAGGGTGCTGGGAAAGACGCAGACAATCTCTGACCTGATCGTGGTTCCTCTTGGGATGGAGGTTTGCAGAGGTCCAGGCAGGATCTCTTCCAGATGTGCAGAGATCACAATGTCAGTGGCACTTCTTGCCATGTTGTGAGGCACTTAATGCCTTCTCCTGGTAAACTTGAGACACTTAAGTTTCCAGGTAGTTCAAGCCCAAAACATCAGGGCTAAGCTGGTCTGAAGCTGAGGCAGAGCAAAGCATGTCCAAGCTGAGAGCAGCGAGGCATAGTACATTGTACATTGTCTGAGCAGAGCAGAACATAGAGCAGAGCTGCACGCACTGAAGCAGCTCCCTGAGGCAGAGGCAGCACAGCTGCTTGCTACTTAGCTCAATTTATATTATTTGCCTGAATGGCTTCTTTGGCCACAGAGATTCACCAATCAGAATGGCATTTTCAAAACTGACCGTATTAGGTGAAACCAGGGCTTGCTCACTCTTATGGGCAAGACACTAACAAGTACCTAAACACCTGTGGGTACCTGTTTATCATTTTGTGAGGGGACATGATGGCCTAAGCCTTTGTTTCCTCCCACCCTCACTTCCCCCATCATCAGAAGGGTGGCACAAACCAGGTCATATTTTAGGCCTATTAGCCTTCTACAACAGTCCCTTCCAACCCAGAATTCTGTGAATTTTGGAGCTACTTTCATCTTATGATTTGTGAGTCTGTAAGTAAGTACGAAAGGAGAGGCAGAGCAGGATCAGGTTGGGATCTGCACAGAAATTACAGCACAGCAGCCAAGAGAGGCACTGACCCTGAAAAGGCCTCACACGTGCACTTTACTTTTCCCTGTTGGATAGGGTGCTGGAACAGAAAGGGAATACAGGACTTGGCATTTTTGCTTTTTGGATGAGACTGGTACTTAAGTAAATATCTACAGAAGAAATATTTCACATGTGTATTCAAGGTCTAAGCTTTTAGTAGCAACAGTAAAGCTTTTCACCTACCCCCACGATGAGTACATGTCATTTTTGCATAAGCTATTCTTTGAAGCCTGCAGACTTTTCATTTCCCCCATTCTTCTCACACCTAAATTATTTCTCTTAGTGAGTCGAGTCTTGCTCTCTCATATCATCTTTTTGTGCTTTCAGTGAGCCTAAAATCTAGAATCTCAGACATGAAGCAGCTAAGTAAAAAAATCTAAGCATTATTTTTTGATCTAAGCAAATAACAGGTTTGAGTATAGAAATTCTTGTTTGAGTTTGTCCAGGAAAAAAAAAGAAATATTTTTTCATGCCTGGCACAGCATAGATCAGTGTTTGCTAAAACATCCAGATCCTGGAAGCACTGAAACATGCTGGAATCCATCTCTCTTCAGTAAAGTATGCTTAAATGAAGCATATGCCCATGCTGTTTGTAGTAAGAAGGCTATTAAGTAAGACCTTTGAGAGAGACTGAAGTGCCTACTTTCTCTGATGAACCTTCTTGGTGGGGCACTCCACAGACTTGGTCACACAAAAGCTGCCATAAATAATATGGATAGTGGCCTCTGTGGCAGAGCTGTATTTTCATTTCCCAAGTGAGTCTGCCTTTGCCTGGAGCCAAGCAGCACTGCCCTGAAGAACTGCTAGGGTGCTGCTGGTCACATAAGCATTGTGTTAGAGGCATTAGTTCCCAGGTTCTTGCTGCCACTGAATCCTGTCCCTGGCAGGAGCCAGCAGTAAAGCTTCCTGTGTGCATGCTTGAAAGAAGTGGTGCTGTGGACTTTGCTGAGTCTGATCAAAGTTTTACATTATGTGTTTAGTTATACATTGCAATTATACAATGCAGCAAGTGCGTTGACTGCATCTTGCTTCTGACATATGCCCATGAGGTCCATTAATTGTAATTAAACAGTAAGTGTATATGCAGACAGTGAACACTGAATGTGTTTGTGGTGGTTTAACACCAGCCAGCAGTGAAGCAGCACTCACTCCCTAACAGCCCAGATGGGGTAGGAATGAGAAACAAGAGAAAAATGCAAACCCCTGTGGACTGAGATAAGGAGAGTTTAATAAAACACACAAAGATAAAAAAAAAACACAGTAGCAACAACAAAACTAATGGATTAATACGTAAAATGAGTGATGTGCAACACAACTGCCCCCCACTTGTAACCAGACTCTCATTGGTGACCCAGCTGAGTTCTGCATACTTCACCCAACAAACTCTTACATCAGACATGATACCATTGTGGTGTCAAATATCCCACTGGCTGGTTCAGTTGGCTATCCTGGCTCTCGGCCCTCTCAGCTTCTTGTGGAAATTAACCCAATCCTACACAAACCCAAACTGTTCCCGTTAAACTCAGAATATCTGTTATTTCCTTTCATTGACTAGGTCTTCATCATGAGAACATTACTTGAAACCATACAGCTATGAATAATACTTAATCACTTGCTTGCTGATTTGTCCTTGGGGAAATAACAACATCACTAACAACAACAACAACAAAAAAACAAACAACCAGAATTAAAAAAGCTGACCTTCTGTTTTGTGTAGAGAAGGAAAAAAGTTACTTTGTGGTATTCTGACCTGAGTCACATCACTCCAATGCAAAAGCTGAATATGCTGTATTACTGAATTGTTTCAAGCATGGCGTTGCAGTACCCTAAGATCAAGCTTGTGAAAGATAAGTACGTTCATCTCTGATCTTTGAATAGCTTGCATCAATTTTCTGTTTACACTCACCTTCCTCTTAACTGGGTATTTGCCTAATCTCTGCTTTACTTCTGTGGCTGGTGAAGGATAGCAGTGTAAACAAGCTACAGATGCATGGATGGTTTGGTATAGGAATCATGTAATTTTGTCCAAAACTTGGAGCACTCTTCCCATTGTGGTGAGCTCTGCCTGTGGATGTGCTGTGTAACAGGAATGTTTTTTTCTGTCACTGACTTGCAGAAAATACATCACTAGCTGTTTCTTGGGACTTACACTCTCTCATTGTCTGTACATCAGAGCAAATAAAGTAACAGACAGGAAATCTTGGCATTGTGGCATAGCTTTCATGCTTGTATGTATATACTTTTTTCCCCCCTTCTCTATATAAAGAAGGGTCTTTTTGCTGTGCTTTCACTCAATTTCAGATAGCCCTCAGAAAAATTAAGAATTTGACAAATAAGTTGCCCCATTTACCATTCACTTGTGCAATTGTTACATTAATCACAGTTTATTGTGCTAGAGCATAATAAAATAGCCTTATATATACATCATCCATCCATAATTATATCCATTAAACTACACTACATGTCATCTCTTACATATATCAGTTGATGTCAGATTTGGTGCGAACTCATTTAGTAGCAGAGGACATAATTGTTTGTATCTCGTATAGAAAAACAAGTTATTTTTATGGAAATTACAATCTTGACAGGAAAATTTTGACATCATAATTGCAGAAGAGAAGCAATAACAAATATTCTGAGCAGCAAGGACATGTGCGTGTGTGTGTGTGTGTCTGTATGTGCATAGCTAGAAAAAAATTCTGAGTCTTCCATTTATTTTGAGACTTCGCTTAAGCAGATCTGCAAAATCACAGAATCACAGAATTAACCAGGTTGGAAAAGGCTTTCAAAATCATCAAGTCCAGCCTATTGCCTAACACCATCTAGTCAACTAAACCATGGCACTAAGTGTCACATTCAGTCTCCTCTTAAACACCTCCAGGGATGGTGACTCCACCACCTTCCTAGGCAGACCATTCCAAGTTGCAGCACAAAAGGTTCCACCTCAACACAAGGGGGAACTTCTTTACTGTAAGGGTCACAGAGTGGGCTCCCCAAGGAGGTTGTAAAGTCTCCTTCTCTGGAGACTTTCAAGGCCTGTCTGGATGTGTTCCTGATTAGATTTTATGTTCCTCTTCTGGCAGGGGAGGGTGTGCTAGTTTGACGCTAGCTGGAATGTTTTGGTGAGAAGAACTAGATTACAGGCTGTGAAAGGAAAACAAGGCTGATGTGTACCTCGCTCATAGGCTTGCTGAGATGTGTAAGAATAAGAATCAAAACATAGATAGGGCACTACTTCTGCTGGGGAGTTCCAAGCTGCATTTCTCTCTCTAGTCTCTCTGCCGTTTCTCTGATTAATCCACTTCGCTTCCTAACTCCTAACCCCCTGGCCAAACATCCATTCTTCCTTGGGACTGGGGTAAGATTGAGAGGCTGGGGGGGAGAAGGTGAAGGGGCAGTTGGGAGCCCCTCCTGGGTACTCAGGTTTCTAGGAGTGCTGTTGTGATTCTGTATTACCTTTTCCCTTGTATATTTCTGTATATAACTGTATATACTGTAAATATCTGCTTGCATATTCTGCTAAGCTGTAAATATAAACTTTATTCAATTTACAGAGCTGTCTGAGTCTAGTCTGGGTGATTTCCAAAGTGTGGGGGGGTAGGTAATATCCAAGCCACTACAGGGGGTTAGACTTGGTGATCTCTTTGGGTGCCTTCCAGCCCCGCCACTACAGGAGGTTAGACTTGGTGATCTCTTTGGGTGCCTTCCAGCCCCTAACATCCTGTGATCCTGTGATCCTCTTTTCCAGGCTGAACAATCCCAGCTCCCTCAGCCTCTCCTTCTAGTGCTGTGCTCTAAGCCACAACACCCCCATGCAGTGCTACAGGCTGGGGACAGAGTGGCTGGAGAGCAGCCAGGGAGAAAGGAACCTGGAGGTACTGGTTCATGCCTCACCAGCCTTGTTGCCCTTGTCTGGACATGTTCAAGCATCTCAACATTTTACTTAAATTGAGAGGCCCAGAACTGGACACAGTACTCAAGGTATAGCCTGACCAGTGCTGAGTACAGAGGCTGAATGAATTCTCTGGTCCTCCTTGTCACACCAGTCATGATACTGGCCAGGATACCATTTGCCTTCTTGGCCACCTGGGCACACTGCTGGCTCACATTCAGTCAGCATGGACCAGTACACCTAAGTCATTCTCTGCCTGGCTGCTCTCCAGCCACTCTGTCCCCAGCCTGGCATGGGGTTGTTGTGGCCAAAGTGTGGAACCTGGCACTTGGACTTGTTAAAACTCATGGCATTGCCCTGTGCCCATCTGTCCAGCCTGTCCAGGTCCCTCTGCAGAGCCCTTCTGCCCTCTAACAGATCAACATGTGCTTTCAGATTGGTGTCATCTGCAAACTTAGTGATGCTGGACTCAATCCCCTCATCCATATCATCAATGAAGATATTAAACAGGACTGGACTCATCACTGATCCCTGGGGCACACCACTAGTGAGTGGCTGCCAACTGGATGTGGCTTCATTCACCACCACTCTGTGGGCCCAGCCCTCCAGCCAGTTCTGACCCAGCACAGAGTGGCCCTGTCCAAGGCAAGGGCTGACAGTGTCAAAGGCCTTGCTGAAGTCCAGGTAGACTACATCTACAGCCTTGCCTGCATCCACCAGGTGGGTCACCTGGTCATAAAAAGAGATCAGATTGGTCAGACAGGGCCTGCCTCTCCTAAATCTGTGCTGGCTGGGCCTGATCCTTTGGTCATCCTATAGGTGCCCTGTAATTGCACTTAGGATGATCTGCTCCATAACCTTGCCTGGCACTGAGGTCAGGCTGACAGGCCTGTCATTTCTCGGGTCCTCCTTCAAACCCTTCTTGTGGATGGGCACCACACTGGCCAGTTTCCAGTCTTCAAGGAACTATCCAGTGAGCCAGGACTGTTCATGGGATGTTATGGGTTGGAAGGGACCCAAAGAGATTGAGTCCAGCCTCCCTGTTGATAAATAATGGAGAGCAGCTTGGTCAGCTCATTTGCCAGCTCTCTCATCACCCTAGAGTGGATCCCATCTGGTCCCAAGGACTTGTGAGGATCCAAGAGGATCAACAGGTCCGTAATTGCTTCCTCCCGGATTACAGAGGGACTCTTCTGCTCCCTGACTCCATCTACCAGTTCAGGAGGCCAGCTGTCCTGAGGACAACCTGTCTCACTATTGAAAGTTGAGTCAAAGAGGTGTAATGTGGCTAAAGATCTATTCAAGTAACGGTGATAAAGTAAGTTTAAACATCTGTCTGTTCAAGGACAGAAATAAGTGAGTTATGCCATCACCAACAACCTATGTTTTGATGGATGCATTTTTCTCATCTCTTCATCTCCTCTCTGTGCAGAATTTCCAGCTGCTTCCATGCCTCTTGGGACTTCTTGTCCTGGTAAATGCCTGGACATACTGGAACAAAATGCATTCTCTTTGGTCAGGCAGAGTATGGGAGCAGCTTGCCTAGCAGAGTATCTAAATGCCTTAGGTTTGTTGCCTTTCAGAAAGTCAGGATGTGTTCATGTCTCTGCCTTCTGCCCAGCTGTTGAATCATCTCCACCCTTGTAAGACCTTTTATAGAATCATAGAATCATAGAATCATAGAATGGTTTAGGTTGGAAGGGACCTCAAGGATCATCCAGCTCCAACCCCTGCCATGGGCAGGGACACCTCCCACTAGAGCAAGTCGCCCAAGGCCTCATCCAGCCTGGCCTTAAACACCTCCAGGGAGGAAGCATCCACAACCTCCCTGGGCAACCCGTTCCAGTGCCTTACCACCCTCACTGTAAAGAACTTTATCCTAACATCCAGTCTAAATCTCCCCTCTTCCAGCTTAAACCCATTCCCCCTCGTCCTGACATTACTAGACCGTGTAAATAGTCCCTCCCCAGCCTTCCTCTAGGCTCCCTTCAAATACTGGAAAGCCACTATAAGGTCTCCTGGAAGCCTTCTCCTCTCCAGGCTGAAGAGCCCCAACTCTCTCAGCCTGTCCTCATAGCAGAGCTGCTCCAGCCCTCTGATCATCTTCGTGGCTCTCCTCTGGACCCGCTCCAGCAGTTCCATGTCCTTCTTGTATTGGGGGCTCCAGAACTGCACACAGTACTCCAGGTGGGGTCTGAGGAGAGCAGAGTAAAGGGGGAGAATCACCTCCCTTGCCCTGCTGCCCACACTGCTCTTGATGCAGCCCAGCACTCGGTTGGCTTTTAATCTTTGAACTTCCACTTCTTCCTAAGATAGTGAGAGTTGTTTGAAAGGTTAAAATGAAGTTCAAAAACATTGTTTTTTCTGGAGTGTTAGGAAGTGATGGATCTCAGAATGGGTTCAAAACAGAAAAGCAAGCTAAAAAGTCCACTTTAAGGGTTGCACTTCATCCTCTCTGGAGAATTGTGTCAAGAGCTGTTCCTTAAATTCTGCCCTCTGACACAGTGAAGATAGAGGAAATATGTATGATAAAAGTGCGCACTGAAACTACTTAGGCAAGGTTGTAAACTGTTTGTGCCCTTCGCAGCTTGCTTCACTCATACTGGAGAATATAAAGTGCTGAAAGGTAAAAAGCAGATTGGTCTGGTTGGGAAAAATCATGAACAGAGAATTTCAGAAATAAAACTACAGGGTCCCCAACAAAACAGACTACTTTGCTAAATTAAAGATGGAGATCAGACAAAAGGTACCAAAATGCATTTCTTTGGGACACATGTGCTGGAATCAGAAGTCAATGGCAGAAGCTTCCAACATTGTTACACCTGCAGCAGATAGTTCAGCCCAAACAGAAAAGGGCACCTTTTAATTCAGTACCAATGGCACTTTAATAAAACAGAGGGAGAAATGTCTGCAGTCAGTATATCAGCTAAGTGCTGTCAGCCCATGTAGAGAGCTCCATAGCATGATTTATTATGTTAATTACAGTCATGTGGGCCTCATGCTCTTAAGCCTGAAACTGCTCACATTCTCAGCGTGATTTAAGAATATGCTTTGGCCAAGACTTAAAGTGCAGCTTATTATGATTAATGTAATAAAATTTTTATTACACACTCCTCTTCTTTGTTCAAATGCTTGTTGACCCAGTTAGACTGTCTCATTCTGAAATGGTGATATAAATTAGATTTCAGATGATGAGGATCCTCATCTGTTTTTAATTTCACTTCAGAGTTGCTTTTTTTTTTTTCTCACATCCCTTTGTTCTGATTCTCTCGTCTCTCCCCCTCATCTTCTGTTTCCCTCTCATGTTTCCCAACTCTGTTCCTTGGCTGCTCTCTGAAGTGAATAAAAAGCAGGCAAACTTCATAGCCTTGGCTCATCCCTTCAAGACCTCTCGCATTGCTTTCTCAACTGTGCTTATTAAAGTGAGTTCTTAAATGCAGTGACATTAAAACTGGTGATAGGCCATAGCTGGGAACATGGTAGGCCTCTGATGATGTGTGGTGGCATGTAAAGAGAAGACTAAGCTGTAAGGGGATACATAATTGTGGCCTGTTTCGCATTCTTCTACACAGGGCTTGCAACTGCAGACAGGCAGCAGATTTTCCAAGATGCCATATATATTTGTATCTATGATATTGTGCAAACCAGCCCACTAGTTAAATTGCTGGCTGGGAAATCAATGCTTACACATGTTTACACATGTAACTCTACCATTCTCTGTATGAGTAAGATGAAAAACTACAGAAAATGTGGTTTGTTGGTTTTCTTACATAAGAAAAGGGGGGTTGCCATGAGAATTTGTATTTTTCCCTAATGTTTCATTAATTTTTAGGTGATAAGCTTAATTCAACAAAGAAGTGTTTCTCTTTACAGTTTTTTTGTCTCCTCATTCAGCGACACTTAGGCTGGAGAGCTGGACAGGGAGGAAATTAATGAAGTTCAACAAGGCTAAGTGTAGAGTCTTGCACCAGGGAAAGAACAACTCCAGGGATCAACGCAGGCTGGGGACTGACCTACTGGAGACCAGTGAAGGCAAAAAGGACCTGGGGGTCCTGGTGGATGGAAGTTTGACCATGGGCAAGCAATGTGCTCTTGTGGCCAAGAAGGCCAATGCCATTATGGGGTGTATTAGAAGGGCTATGTAACCATAGGTTACCATAGATTACCACAGATTACCGGAAGTTGAGAGAGATTCTTCTTCCCCTCTACTGTTTCCTGGTGAGGCCACATCTGGAATATTGTCTCCAGTTTTGGGCCTCTCCATTCAAGAAGAACAGGGAACTGCTTGAAAGAATAAAGTGCAGAGCCACAAAAATGCCAAAGAGAGTGGAACATATTCCTTGTGAGGAGAGATTGAGGCAGCTGGGGGCCTCTAGCTTTGAGGAGACTGAGAGGTGACCTCATTAATGTTTAGAAATGTGCAAAGAGTGAGTGTCAAGAGGATGGAGCCAGGCTCTGATCAGTGATGTCCAATGACAGAACAAGGGGCAATGAGTGGAAGCTGAGGCATAGGAAGCTCCATGTAAGCATGAGGAAGAACTTTTTTCACTGTGAAGATGACAGAACACTGTAACAGGCTGCCCAGGGGGATTGTGAAGTCTTCCTGTCTGGATGTGTTTCAGTTTGATCTGGTAGAGGTGATCCTGCTCTGGCAGGGCATTGGACTGGATGGTTTTTTGAGGTCAGTTTCAGCCCCTGAAAAGCTGCGGTTCTGTGGTTTTATTTTTGATTCTTGTTTGTTTGGTTTTTTCTTAGCAGTTTAAGTGAGTAATCTTATACATGTTACCCATTTGTGCCCCTCTTCCACCTTCTAAATATATAATAACTTAGACAATTTGATGTCTACATTTCTACATAAACATAAAGTTCCATACAAGCACCTCAATCCAGAATGCACTTAAAGTGTATTTTGTTGAATTGGAAACTTATCTGGGAGAGAAACAGTCTGCTGAAGTATGTGCCACTTTCTGGAGTGGTGCCACGTCCTCTTGGAAAATGAGGGCACCGTTTCTTCCATGGGTCATCCAGCTTCCACTTCTCAGGGTATGTTACAGAATTCCTATTACAGTCCTTTAATTCCTTCTGCCACAGGTCATAAGGTAAAAAACATTATTTGAGAGAGCAACTTTTCACTGCATTGCTAAGAAGTCCTGGTTAAAAGATAATTCTATTTTCAAGAGTGAAATATTTAACTTGAGAAAAATCGTTAGCAAAAGATGTCTCTTGTCTTTAAACTGTCAAGCCTTAATCTGTGGACAGCACAAGTCTCTTGTCTTTAGCCTCAAACTTTGGATTTTCTAAGTCGTAAATTGCTTGGAAATTATTATATGTTTGAATAAACAGATGGATGTGCAACATAAAGCTGATAGTTGCTTCACATTCTGGATGGTGTTTTGCCACTTACTAATTCCAAACCGGTCTGCCTGACTCTTTTAACCTGATCTCTGAAAGAGGAGCAATTGTGTATTAGAAATGAACATACCTAAAGAAAGTTTAGACAGTTACTTTGAAGGGAAATGATTTTCACATTTTAAGAAAAAGAAGCTTTCTGATGTTTTTAACTTTGCAGTATAGAAATCTCCGATCATGGCTTTTATATCCTCCATCCCTCTGAAGAGCTGGGTCCCTGAACCTCAGCCAATTATATCAGTCTCCAAAAAAATTATTTTCATAGATCTTCTGTAAAGGTAACAGCTTGTATGGAAATGAGAGAGAGATGAGACAGGGGAGATAGGCCTGGAGCTGGCTCCAAACTTGGGTAGAATCCAGGTGACTGATTAGGAGAGTGCATCTGAACTGGAGACTCCCATTTACCTGTGGGCTGAGTGCATGTTGGCTGGGCCACACCAAAGTACCATTCGCATGGCTTTCTCCAATGATCTTACAAGATACCTTCTGCTTTTGCTGTTCTCTATGCGTGTGCCTTGGGGTACAACTGTGATGTGCTGCAGTGCTGAGGAAGCCTAGAAGAGCTGGGATTGGTGTATTTGTTCCTGTGCTGGTTTGGGGCTAATTGGAATATTTTAATGAGAGAAATTAGATCATTGGTTGTGGAAAAAAAATAGTGATGATGTCTACATCATTCATTGGTTTGCTGAGAGGAATAAAAAGCCAAAATACAAACCATTTCCCCTACTCATTTCTCCTTTGATCTGATCTTCTATCTCTCCTCTAATTTTGGCTAACAACTAACACTTAAGCTTTGCTTTGTTTTTGTGTTCATGTCTGAGATAGAGGGGGAGAAAGAAGGGGTAACTTTGTGCCTTTCTGGGCAGTTTCCTTTGTCCAGAAGAGAGTTTGAATTTCTATATGATTTCTAACTTGTAAGTAACTGTAAGTAATTGAATGGTAAATAATTTCTAATTTATATATAATTGTAAATACTTTAAAATCTATTGTGTATATATGCTTGTAAATTTTGCCATGCTGTAAATATACCAAGCTATCTGAGCTGGTCTGGTAAACTTCAAATAATGTGTGTGGGGAAAGTTCCAAACCCACGTCAGTTCCTAACAAATGAAGGGGGGAATCTGGGTATACATGAACTGAGTAGCCTTACTCTTACAGGGTATAGAGGAAATGCATCCTGTTTCGTAGTTCACACCAGTGCATCACAGGACTCATCTCCTTTTGGAGATGAGTAGCTTTGCAGTCTCATATCTGAGAAGTACCACTGCAAGTGTTCAGTGGAAGAAGTGAAATGTGAAGTAAAACTGGCATGCAACCTTTCTCTTCCACTAGACCTGGCAAAACCAAAACTAGACAAATAGATGAAATGAAGAGTATACTTTTTGTTCTATAAAACTCATTTTTAGAATCTTTTTGTTGAAATATCTCAGATGTTACGTACATTCGGGTGAAGAAGGAAGGGAGCCTCATACAAACGGAAGTTCCTAGAGCACTGCTGTAAAGCGATTGCTGATATCCACTGTGTCAAAGGTTGATCCAGCCAATCATAACAGGACATAAATTCTTAATCCATGATCATAGCTACAAATTTTCTGTCACCTGAGGATCACATAGTAGTCACATTAATGTAGATGTGATTTTTTTTGTTGGCATTGCCAGCAGCCAAATTGCACCTTGTATCTTCAGGCTGCTGTGAGAAAGTAGTGAAAGTGAGCACAGACTGGTGCTAGCACTAGTGCCTGAGTGAGCATCTATTTACCAGACCATTCTGTACCTTGCAAAAGATGCAGAGCTTAATAAAGTATATTTTAGTGACTCTCACTTCACTGAAGTGCTCATTTGCTTGCAACCTTTGTCCTTCCTTCTGTGACAGAATCTGAAGTGTTTTAATTTTAGAACTATAAAATATTTCACTGACGAGTTTGTTGGAGGAGGTTAACTGAATGAAAGCATAATTTGGTTTTGCCAGAAAACAGAAAATCTTTCATGAATGGATTTTAATTAATAAATTTTCATCATACTACAGATTTTACACGCTATTGAAAATCTTTCCTGAAGATGTTAAACTACATAGAGTTTGACTGAATGGAGTGGAAGTAGGAAACTTTTAACTTTTAATCAGTGACATCAGATAGATATGGCAGAAATTCAAGAAAAAGTGCAGGAGCGTTTTCTTCTAATTTAGTATTCTGCAGCTAACAAGTTAATTCTTTGATCTTGCAGAGATCAGAAGCTGTTAGATGTCAAAACCTGATGGAAGTCCCCAGGCTGTCAGTGGGTTTTTCCCTCTCTTTTATGCTTGACTCACTGGGCCCAAGCTTAGATAAGTATGAATATTATGGCACATAAAGTGCAGTTAATTTGGCCTTAGGACTTCCTAAATAAATTGTTGTTGTTGGATATGAAGTAATTACATTCAGAACTATGCATTTCTGGCTTAAGGCTTTGACTGCTGCATGTGTGTAGGAGTTGCCTCAAGGAAGTTGGTCAGTACCAGAATAAGTGCCAAAAATATAATTCTCTGCGTGTTTTGCTCTCCCTGTCTCTTAATCTCAGGGTGTTTCTGCAAACGCTTAGAGACATGTCTGCCAGGAAGACATTCTGCTCTATCTCTCAATTATTCCTGTGTCAGCAATGAAAACTGGCTGTCAACTTTCTAAGTTTTGCATGCAGAAAGCAGACTGATGGGGATGCCATGGTACTTTGCTGGCACTCACCTGCTCCTGACAGGGAAGCTGTAGCACTGCTTCCAGGAGGGCATTTTTATCAGAGGGTCTCCCAGCCTTTGCTCTCGTAACTTGACTGTACCACTCTTGTGCAACAGCCTGGTCTCCGCCTGGTGCAGTTGTTTACTTGAGGATGGAATTTGTCTGCCATGAACTGTTAGTGGGCTGCCTTGCTGCTTTTCCATAAACACAGGGCAGGGAGAAGAGCCAGCCTGCAAAGTCCTGGAGGGAGAGCACTTAAGGTGTGCAGGTACATGATGCCTCGTATGTGGTTAACTAGGCTTTCTCACCAAATGAAAGCATTTTGGTGCAGGCAGGTTTGTACAGAAGTGCTATCCCAGTCAGTGCACAAACTGGGCACAGAAGGCTTTGGCCGGTGATGTGATTACCACCATACCCTGAACACCTTTTAATGCACTTCTGACATCTCACAGCCTACCTTAAGCAGACCTTAAGACCTTTTGCACTAATAGCTCAGGTACACAACTCCCACTAATATTACATTAACAATCTACACCTGTCTGTCATGAAAGCAAATACCTTTTTTCCCCCACCGTACATAATTACAGAGGTTGTGTCCTTTCCAGGGAGTCTGAGCATATGCATGTGTGTAAGCTGAAATAGAACCAACGCTGAGCTTGATAACTCCACTGATAATGTAGTCTTGGCTGCATTAAGATCAAATTATTAAAAGATCAAAAGACAGCTGTTGCTCTGTGGGAGGGATCAACTCATGGTTGCAGGCTAGCCTGGGATGTGCAGCTCCCACTAGGTTGTCTGTTTAATCTCTGTAGGTCCCTTTATCTCTAGCTACATTTGAACTGGAACATCTAAAGGGTTTGGCACTTTTCCAGACTCTTAATTGGCAGTTTACCCTGGAACTGACTGTAGGGTGGATTTGCTGGGTTTTCCTGCCATGACCTGGCTTTTTTTTTTTTTTTTTTTTTTTTTTAAATAAACTCTAATAAGGGATCAGATAGGAAACAGAAGGGCTTCAACCAGTTTTTTTTGTGCAGTGATGCATCTAAGGCGGGGCAGGACCTCAGGAAATGCATCTTTGAGTCTTTAGATTTTACGTTTCTGCTCCTAGTCTGTAAAAGAGGTATAATGGCAGTACCGACTCCAAAGTTTGTGTTATGACAGGGGAAAGGCATTGTGGATAGCTTGGCTTGATCAATCAGTGACGACAGCTTTTGATTGGGTGGCTCTGACAGTTTTACCAGCAGGCAGAAATTAGACTGTAATATGAGAGCCTATGACTTCCTAGAACATCACAGTATCACAGTATCACAGTATCATAAGGGTTGGAAGAGACCTCACAGATCATCAAGTCGAAACCTTTACCACAGAGCTCAAGGCTAGACCATGGCACCAAGTGCCACGTCCAATCCTGCCTTGAACAGCCCCAGGGATGGCGACTCCACCACCTCGCTGGGCAGCCCATTCCAGTGGCCAATGACTCTCTCAGTGAAGAATTTTCTCCTCACCTCGAGCCTAAACTTCCCCTGGTGCAGCCTGAGGCTGTGTCCTCTCGTTCTGGTGCTGGCCAGCTGAGAGAAGAGAGCAACCTCCCCCTGGCCACAACCCCCTCAGGTAGTTGTAGACAGCAATAAGGGCTCCCCTGAGCCTCCTATTCTCCAGGCTAAACAATCCCAGCTCCCNTCCAGCCACTCCGACCCCAGCCTGTATCTCTGCATGGGGTTGTTGTGGCCAAAGTGCAGCACCCTGCACTTGGAGCCATTGAATGCCATCCCCTTGGACTCTGCCCATCTGTCCAGGCGGTCAAGGTCCCACTGCGGAGCCCTTCTGCCCTCCAACTCAGTCACATCAGCCCCCAGCTTGGTGTCATCTGCAAACCTGCTGATGACTGACTCGATGCCCTCATCCAGATCATCTATGAAGATGTTAAAGAGGATGGGGCCCAGCACTGATCCCTGAGGGACACCACTAGTGACTGGCTGCCAGCTGGATGTGGCACCATTCACCACCACTCTCTGGGCTCGGCCCTCCAGCCAGTTCCCCACCCAGCACAGAGTGTTGCCATCCAAGCCGTGGGCTGACAGCTTAGCCAGCAGTTTGCTGTGGGGGTCAGTGTCAAAGGCCTTGCTGAAGGACTACAAGACAGGTGCAAACTTACATGTTTCCCACTTCCCCACTCACCTGTCCTTAAGAAATTTGCATTTATGGGCCTTCCTGATAACAAAGGTGTTCTTTTGTGTTGATGAGTGCTTCTTGATTTTTTTTTTCTGTTTTCTGTGCTTTTACCCCATTTTAGAACCCCATGTATACTGAAGAGCTGATGGTATTTGGGGCTCAAGAGTAAACAGGTTTGGGTTTGCAGTAGTCAAGAACTAATGTACATCCCTACCTGTGTTTTTTAGTAGTTTTCAGCAGAACCACAGAAAATCTAAAAAAAAACTCCAAAACAACCAAACTTTGACCACAAAGTTTGGCAATATTAAAGGCATGCCTGGATACAGTTTATTTCAACTTGGTAGCTGGAAATGGGAGATTGGACTTGATGATGGGAGGTTGGAGTTGATGATCTCTGGAGGTCCCTTCCAGCCTCTAAAGTCCTGTGATTCTGTGATATGGTTTCTTTCAGCACTATGAAATCTCCTTGGTTAAAAGAAAAAGTAAGATTTTAATGATGAGCAATTTTGTCTCTCTCCTCAGCTGTGCTAGGCAATAAAGAGCTGTCTTGATTAAGTTAGGCTCAGCTGTATTTTCTGCTTTTGCTGTGGGTGAAGAGCAGTGGCATAGCTGTCATCCGATGACTTTGGCTCTCTCAGACTGTTTATTTGGTCTCACTGCTGACCTGCATTTTGTCCCATGCTATCAGATACCCCTGGTGCTGGAGCTGTCTTGTAGGAAGAGAGTAATACACTATCACTGCAGGCTGGATTCACAGTCCAAACTGACGTTGCTGTTCTGATGTGGTTGGATGAGAAGCTGTCCCATTATCTTTAACATTTCCCACCTGCTCTGTGGAGTAACACACCACAGCGGTGCAGGAATGCAGTATTTCTAGGGTACAGTTTCAGAAACTCATGCAACTTCAGGGTATCTAATTCATCGTTGATTTTATAGCTGCTAGCTGCAGATACAGCAATTTCCTTTCCAGATTAAGGAAAAACGCCATAAAATAAATGACTGACTGAGTGTCACTGCTATATTGTGACAAGCTGTCC
The DNA here is from genome assembly GCA_013400475.1 of Tricholaema leucomelas. Taxonomy (NCBI): domain Eukaryota; kingdom Metazoa; phylum Chordata; class Aves; order Piciformes; family Lybiidae; genus Tricholaema lacrymosa; species Tricholaema leucomelas. Next base: position 47,966 of record WAAF01001129.1, on the reverse strand, counting down.
TCTAGGAGGTAGTGATTGATGACGTGTACAAAACCAAACCATTATACGTGCTGTTTATATTGAAACAGTACTTAAAATGTGGGCTGTCTGTCAAAGCACTGATTACTTGCACAGTGCTATCATAAGAGGTGATAGGTACAGTGAACAAGTACCAGAATAAATGTTTGCTTCAGGGCCTCAAACAGCATTATCTCTTTACTTGCAGCCTGCACCTAGCTGTATAACAGCATCTGTCCTATATGCTGTCTAAAGCATGGAACTTCACTACAGGTGACCTTTTCTTTTTCCCCTTGAGCACAGTTCAGTCAAACTTTAGTGCTCTGTGGCAGCATTTTTCAATGTTGCAGAAGCCTCCAAAGGCCTGTAGACCCTTCCACTTCTCTGTGCTTTGCAGAGAGTTTGAGGACCCCTCTCAGCAGGTTTCATGGAGTTCTGTGAATGTAGTAGATGCCTCACAGAGAAAACACGAGCCCGGGTCCTGTGGGGTATGAACTCATCCCTCTTTCTAGCCTGCTGGCAAGACCTGCAGCAGATTGCTTGCCATGTCTCTGTCTGCAGCTGTAGTTGGAGGAGATGGGATGAACACTTTGCAGTTACTTTGTAGCTGGGTAGAATGGGAAGCTGCCCAGCTGTGTACTGATGTTTCTGCACTGCTTGAAACACTGCAGGTGGGCTTGTAGGACAGAGTGGGCATGAGGGGCAAGTGTCTGAGCACTGCTGCAAAGCATGGGTGTGCTACTTACCTGACAGTGAGCTTGGCCTAGATAACAGAGAGGCAGTGGGATCTTTACCTGATCTGTTACCCTTTTGTGGTGTTTGTGTTGGATGGGAAACACCCGGTGAGTGTTACTATGGCACTGCTGAAAGGACACTGAAACTTGGGGGATTTGCAGTGAGACAGAACAAAAAAGAACTCATGTTTTTCTTCTCATCTGATTGTTATTCAGTTACAGAGAATAGTCAAATTCTTGAACTTCTCCTTTGAATTTGCTGCTCATCTTCTACAGCCTTTTAAGATTTGTCACATTCAAAATGACAGTTCCACCTATGTGCTTGTAAGCTGCTTTCTTGTACATACGGATCATTTGCATATGCCAAGAAAACAGTCCTTAAGCACACACATCACTTAGGTGTAAAAAACTTTCCCTTTTTATGCTTGCCTGCCTGAAATCAGTTGTCAGTGACAGCCATAGTAGTCGTAGCATCTGAATCTGTGATTTACTGTGTCACTGCTTGTGAGAACCTTACAAAGAAACAAAGCAACACAAGTTTGTTCACAGAATTTGAGTTTTCTGCAAAATGAAAATAAATGGGCATGACTGTACTGTCAAGGCACAGCTTGGTGATATAGAGAGAGACTGTATGATCATGTTTTTCTTCCATATCTTCTCATACTTTTTATTCTTATACATTTGTAAATTGCCCATTGTTTTGCCCTCTCCTTTGCTAGGATGTGCTACATTATATTGCACAGTCTTGCCTTTGTTTACTTAGCACTTTAAAGATAATCTTTACTCTCATAAACCTGATTTAGGTAGTCTTTTTAGGTTATTTAGGTTAGTTACTTTTTTGTAAAAGGAACCAGTACAACCTCTGATTTCACAAATGGAGCAATTCAGAATGGGTTTATGACTGAAATTGGGCCCTGCACACAGCATTGAGATCCACAGAAAATCCTTCTACCTTGTTTAGCTTGTCTCTAAACCCTCTAGTCACACTGCCTTCCACAAATTTCTGTGCCCTAAACTACACCCCCATATCTTTAGAAGCTGATTTGGGGTTTGTGCCATGTTTTAGTAGACCATTTGTGAAACTCAAGTAAGTTGGCTTTCCAGTCATGTGGTAGGTTTGTAATGATGTTTTCCAGTGCTTTTGTAAAACTGATTTTTATTTTCTTTCCCACCTTTTTTTTTTTTTCCATTCTAAGGATGTTTGTTTTGCACAAACTCACTGCTTATGCTCTCTTTTTATCTTTCCCTTTCTCCTTCTTCCAGACCAGGATGAAAGAGCAGCAGAGCTTAGCAGGGAGCAGAATGAGAAGACCATTCGCAGCACACAGACAGCTCTCCGCAATTTTCGAGAGTTCCTCATCTCCAAGTACCCCTCTGAGACCCGGGAGATCTATGTCATCCCTTGCAAAGAGCTTGATGCCTACCTTGCTTCCTTCTTTGTGGACGCCAGACAAAAGGATGGCTCTGAATACGAGCCAAACAGTCTGGCCAACTATCAGTGCGGGCTGGAGCGGTATCTGAAGGAGCACAGGTATGGATACAGTATTACAAGGGATAAGGAGTTCAAGAGGTCCCAGGAAGCTCTAAAGCAAAAGCAGATCGAGCTGAGGTGTAAAGGAAAAGGAAACAAGCCACACAAATCCATGAAGCTCACCTTTGCCGATGAGCTTATCCTGCGCAAAAGAGGCTTACTGAGCCGGTACAATCCTGAAGGACTGCTGAACCTTGTCTGGCTGAACAACACGAAGGCGTTTGGACACTGCACAGGTTTCCATGGGTCCACCCTCAAGTGGGGAGACATTCGGCTGCGCATGACAGAGACTGGACTGGAGTACCTGGAATGGATGGGGCCGGACAACGGAGACGTCAATGCCAAGAGCAAGCGAGGTGGGACGGATTCGCGGGTGTACGCCACCCAGCACTCCCCACAGACCTGCCCTGTGCAGGACTACAAGGAGTACGCACAGAGGCGGCCTCCTGCCATGCGCTACGAGGATGCACCCTTTTATCTGTCCATCAAACCTGTTGTCAACTTGGCTGCGCTGCACTGGTACAACTGCCAAGCCCTGGGGAAAAACAAGCTTGCCAAGATGGTAAAGACCATGTGTGAGAAGGGCAACATCCCCGGACGGAAGACCAACTTCAGCGTCTACCAGAGCTGCAGCACCCTCTCAGAAGCGCAAAGCAACCAGCTGGTGCTGATCTGCAATAACTTGAGCCAGCAGGCAGCCCAGTCCATGGCAAGCCACTCCAATACTGGAAACTTCATTGTGTCAGCATCCTATGACTCTTCCTCTGACACTGCTTGAAGGAGAGATACCACCTGAAAACTTCCTTTATTTTCTATTTTTTTTTTTGTCTCAAGCATTGAATTTGTGCCCAATAATACACATCAGCTGTGATTGTACACTATTCCCCCCCCAGCCCTCTCTTCAGTGTTAATTCACTTTATAAAAATATATAAATATATAATATATTTTTCTTTTTACAAATAAGTCAATAGAAATAGTTTAGTATTACTTACATAGTATTTATAGTGCTAATACAAAAATGAAAGGTACTTACTTATGGGTTATAACATAAATGCAGACTTAAAAAGGACAGAAATGGTTCTCAGGCAACTCAAGATGGACTGAAAATACCAATTTTTTTTTTTAACATGCACACATCAGTGAGTGTAAATCCCCAGGGAGGCTTACGTAGCAATTCTGTTTTAAGGCATTTTTTCAACTTCCTTGTTTTAACATGACCTCCTAGAATGGGGGAGACAAATTTATCACTGGCTGCTGCTTCTCACCTGCTGGCTCATTCTTGATCAGCAAGAAATAAGAGACACATCAATGTAAGTTCATGTAACCATTTACATTTTTTGTCTGTCTTGTGTTTGGTTTGTTTTTTTGTTTTGTTTTGTTGGTTTTTTAATTTGTTTTAGTTTTTGAGGCTTTTTTTTTTTGTTTCCTGAGGCTCATTTCTGCTAAACTGGAAAAATATCCTGAAGTCAGCTAAAGGCTATTTTTAGCTTTCAAGTTTTGTTGATTATTTTCTGTGATCAAAATGACATGAGTCCTTAGGCTGAAAAGTATTGTTTTCAATAATATGCAAAAGTATAATGGCAAAACCAGTGTCACACATGTGATTTTAACTCTTTAAGCACAGGTTATTAGTATTTTGTCACTGTGTGTTCTTAATGTAAAGTCTACTGACTGAGAACCACTCTTTCAGTATTCTGGAGAGTGCAACAGTGCAGAAAACTCCACAATCTTATCTCAGAGTGTGCAAGGAAAAAAAAAAAAAAAAGAAGAAGCATAGTGGCATCAGTTATAAATTAAGCCATAATTTCAAATCCACAAAAAAATAGCACAGAGAGTGTGATGTTAATTCATATTTACTACAGAAAATGAAAAGCTGGATAGTTTTAAATGCTGGGAAACAAATTTAAGTCAGCTGCACATAATCTGTTCCCACTGCAGACAGCAGAAAATCTGCACATGAATGAATGAAGGCAGAACTTGGTCCCTAAAGCCTTGAAATTAATACCGGGTACTACTGTTTCAACTTTTGACTTTGCAGTGTGGTCGTTCTTCTCTAAGTACAGGGAACACTTTAACAAATTCAGTGTTTCAGTGGATGATTGTAATTCTTGACCTTTAAAATTATATATGGTACTTCTTAAATAATTCAGCTTAGTTTATGTTCCGTGAAGATATCTGGAGGCTATGATGAGACTTTAGACAAGTCTGCTTGCGTGACCTAATGCCCACTGAAGTCTATGAAAGAGCAAGCCTTAGCTGACTTTCCGTGAGTGTTGGATCAAACTGTTACTGGGGAAGCTTTTTTTTGTTTTGTTTTAGCTGGTTTTGGATTGTTTGTTTGTTTTTTTTTTTCTTTATCTTTGTGTTTCTTTATGCTTGTTTGTGGTTTATTCCTTCACATTCCTGCATTATCCTTTTTTCTTTCTTTTTCTTTTTTAGATCTGCGACTGTGCAGTGACTTTTATCATCACTAATTCCAAAGAAAGGGTGAAACAAAGGTAGCAGACAGAAATCAAAATAACCCACTTGGTGCCATTTAAAACATGTTTTCTGTGTTGCTAGGATGGAATGTTCCTGTATGGGAGGGTAGTGGCAGAATTCCTGTACCTCATTTAAGCCTTATTGAAGGTCTGTGTTGGGGATAGGTAGGTAGCAGGTGTGCCACTGGAAGGTCTAAGAGCAGATTTTTCCACCTTAATAAACATCTACCCTCCCACAAACCTTCCTGTGGGTGATACCAACTGGCTCTGATCATTTGTGCTCCACATACAGCAAGGCTGATACAAAGGATCTTACAGACTGTGACACTCTAACTACCAAATCTGCAGCCTCTGTGTTACTAACTGCTGTCTCTTAGGTCTGTAAGTTAGGCAGTGGTTGATGAGCACTGGTGGTCATTCGTACTGTAGAGCTGTGCCCCTATAACTTCATTTTGCAGCTTGAGGCTAATTCATGACACTGCTGAGGTGATCATGAGCTGTGTCCATGGCTTTCATTTGCACTATGGCAAATACGACTTTTGGGTAAAGGAGGAAGAATTACAAAAAGACTTTGGGTGGTGCCAGCAAGGCAGCTGTCCCGCTTCTGGAGGAGGCCATCCATCTGGTTACTGTTTGCACAGCCTTGCCTTTTCGTGGCAGCCATTTTAATGTAATACAATTTAAAACAATCTTTCAAGGGCCATGCTGCTTTCTATGGGATTCCTTTGCTGTGGTGTTAGCATGTGCTGCAGTGCGGGGGATCCTATGACAAGTAATTGCCTAGGAGTGCTCAGCCATGGAGCTTTCCTTGGGGGAAGTCTTTTGTCTCTGTTTCTCCCCAACTGGTGTTCATCTCAGTGCTTCCCAGTAGCAGCTATTGCAGGATCTGACCTGCTTCCCCACCTTGCCATTCCTGTGCTGCAACACAAGGCTGGGTATGAGCTGGCTTTTTTGGGGCAGCATATCTCTGCTTCCTGCCTCCCCTTCCCTGCCCAACCACCTCCCTTTAATGGAAGAGCTGCCTTCAGCTTGTAGGGCAAAGAAACCACCGCAAGTTGTAATTGCTTTGTGTCTCTGTTCAAGCCCACAAAGCAGAAAAACAGACCTTATAAACAGGTTGCTTCTGACGCTACTATCAGGTTCAGAGCTTGGCAGTGGTTCACATCTTCTGTGGGCATGCCCTAGGCATGTTGCTTCAGATTTGACTGGTGTGTGTGGCCTATTTAGTGTGGTAATTCCACAATTATTCTTCTCTCTAGATGTGGACGTGCTGTGCTGCAAGCAGGTCTTGGAAGTGCTGCTTCATATTAGTGCTCTAATTCAGTCCTTATGCAGATCTTGGCTCCACTGGCAGGAGCCAAAATGCACAGAAGAAAGAAGATAGGCATTCTTGGGTTTTGAGCTGAGAGGTCATAAAAACACATTTCCCATGATGTACTGAGTTGTCATTTGCCACAGTATTAGGATGCCAGTGTCAAGCCATTGCACTTGATGAGTCAGTTTCTCTAACACCCTTGGCTTACCAGGGCATATCTACATCTTTTGCTTGCCTAGTTTGGAGATAAACTGCGGAGGATGTGTGCCTGCTTTCGTAGCCTCTGCGCTACAAGGGTGAGTTTGTTTTCTTCACAACATCTCTAGTAGCTCCATCTTCCAGTTGGTGCCATGGCAAGCTGCTTGGCAAGTTCTGTCAGAGCAGCCCCAGGTAGACTATTTGTTGAAATAATTGAACACATATGACCAGAATATGATACCCAAGTAGTATCGTAACCCCAAAATAAATTTATTACCTTTGAAAACACATTTAGCACAACATTTTACCCAGTCTTCTTTTGTGAACAGTTGTGAGGAGTCAAATGACCTGAGTTTAGTGGTTGAAAGCCCTGGGAAGGTTATTATCTCAATGGTAGGGAGACGCCTGATTGTTACCACTCTCATGGTTTTGCCCCATGCTAGTGGGAAAGTAGATGTCACAGCTGCTGTGGCTCAGTTTGCAAGTGGCAACTTAGTTGCTTGTCGTTGTCTACTGGTGCTCCAAATGAAGGCGTCAAACCTGCTTCACCAGCAAATTCCAGTCTCACCATCGTGATGGGCAGCTTTGTTGGTTCTAAAAGACAGCAATGCAACCTGAGACTAGTGATGCCAACGCTTACAAACCTTCCTCTCTGCCTAGGCAAAGCATCAAGAGCCTGTAGCTCTTGGTACTGAGTACCTATTATGCAAGCAGAAGCACAGCTGGCAAAGCACTATGCTGCTGCCGGCCAGTATAGGCTATAAGTTGGTTGGGGTGGCTTACAGTGAAGCACTGCAGGCAGCTGGCTGCACTCCTGACTACATTGTGCTCCCACGTAAAAGCTGAGCTTTTGGCCCATGCTAAAGGCTGTGATTTCCATAAGATGAGGGTAGCAGGCTCCAAAGTGGGGCTCCCTTCTCTCATTTTTTTTTCTCTGCCACTCACTTTTCTTTGATCTGGTGTTGGACCTCTTTAGTAAGTCATTTCAGCTCACTAGCCCGATAGAAAAAGGAACAAGTCAGATAATGTTTGAATCTGATTTCACAGGTTTGAATCTGCTTACAAACTGAGGTGCAGAGCCAGTGGGAGAGACAGAAAAAGGTATTCCTCTGCCAGTATCACACAGTCATACTGGCAGCTTTGGAAACCCATTAAAAGGGTGATACAGACTGAGGCCCTTCTGAATCATTTGCAGACATATTGTTTGCCTTCGGAACCGTCTGCCAGCTTTTATGAGATCTGCTTAGTGCTAGCAAGAGCAAAATTTGGTCTTGAACTCAAGAAAGAGGCAGAGTGCCAAAGCACAGGCCTGCACACAGCGTGAAGGAGTCTGCAGCAGTGTGCACAGGCTTTCCCACGTGGCCTTCTCATGACACCAAACCAGGAGTCAGACATGGGGATTACACATGAGTGCCACTGGACCAATCTGTGTGCAGCTGTGTGCAGCACATGTGCTTGGATCTCTTCATGTGATTTGACATGTAACTGTTTACCATAACAGCTGGGCAGAGCCATGGGCACTTAGGTGGCTTAACACCTGGGTTAGTAGTCACTTGTACATGTGTTGATGGTATTGTGGGTTTGCACAATGTGTATGTGTTCATACAGGTAGTTGGAACTGAAGTCACAGAATCAACAGAGTTACAGAATTTAAGGGGTTGGAAGGGGCCTCCAGAGGTCGCCGAATGTGCCCCCCCTTGCCAAAGCACTTAGGGCAGGCCATGCAGGAATGCATCCAAGCACGTTTTGAAAGTCTCCAGAGAAGGAGACTCCACAACCTACCTTGGTCATCCCATTCCAGTGCTCCATCACCCTCACTGCAAAGAAGTGTCTCCTCGTGTTGAGGTGGAACCTACTATGTTCTAGCTCATACCTCTTGTTTTTTGTCCTGTCACAAGGCACCACCAAAAAGAGACTAACACCTTCATCTTGACACCCACCCCTGAGACATCTGTAGACATTGATCAGATCCCCTTGCAGCCTTCTCAAGACTAAACAATCCCAGGTCTTTCAGTCTTTCTTCACAGGAGACATGTTCAAATCCCGCAGTCATCCTCATAGCTCATCTGGACTCTCTCCGTCAGATCCCTGTGTCTCTTGAATTAGAGAGCCCAAAACTGGACACAGTCTTCCAGGTACGATCTCACCAAGGCAGAGCAGAGGGGCAGGAGAACCTCCCTAGGCATGCTGTACGCTCTTTTCTTGATGCACCCCAGGATGCCAGGAAGTCCTTGATATATGGCTGTTCAAGCTGCCTGTTTAGTTTTCAGGTATTTATGCAACAAAATGTATTTTTAAGTGCGGGAGAGTGTGATACTGTTACAAACTACTTTGTAGACTACACTACAAGGAATACCTGAAATAACAGCACAAACCTTATTCATTTGCATAGTGCAATAATTCCGTGATGGCAACATCCAGGCTGTTGACATGTAGGACAATCTAACAATGCCCCTGTTGCACATTGTCCTCCATGAAGAGTATCAGCACTTTTGAGCTGTTGTGATTGTGGTTTAGAAGCTGCTGTGCAGTGGTGTTCAGTCTACAACCATGGCTGCCCTCTTAGAAAGCTGTGTAGAGAATGAGATGCAAGCAAGATATTGTAGCACTGTGTGTGCTTGCCTCAGAAGTTTGTGACCACATCATGTTCTGCTGCTTGTGCAAGCAATGTGGGGTGGGAAGATGGGGATCAGGAAGAGCAGGTGTGTGTCGTTCTAGAGCAGGGGTCCTCAAACTACGGCCCGCGGGCCGGTCCTCTATCCGGACCGCCGGTATATACAGAACACCCCCGCCGGGGGTTGGGGGGGAAACCAAGCAGCCACTTCCTGCCGCTTAATCCGCTCGCCGGCCGCCCAAGCACCCGCCGGGACTGGGCTGGAACCAAACTATAGTCCGGCCCCCGACAGTGTCTGAGGGACAGTGACCGGCACCGTGTTTAAAACGTTTGAGGACCCCTGTTCTAGAGCCTTGGCCCTAAGGACTGAAACAGCCTTAACAGAAACTAAGGTTGCTGTTGCACTGGGTTCCCTCCCTGTCCAGCTCATACTTACCATTCCTTGTCATTGTGTCTGAGTACATTCCGTAAGTGCATTGGCTGACCTGACCAGCACATGTGGTGCATGGGCTGATCATTCCTTCTGACAGTAAGCTGCAAGTGACTGTGATGAACTGATTCGTCTTCCCGATCCTCAGTATCCCTACTCCTCTCACTGTCGATGGTTCTCTAAATATTCCCCTCTCCTGGCGTCTGCACTCTGGGGCAAGGGGACCATTCTGTGCAGGGCAGCTCGTGGCCGAGAGCTCCCTCTCTGCTTACCAAGTGACCTTTAGCTTTGGGGATAACGCACTCAGGGCAGACTGCCTTGCGCTGGGTACGCGGGGCTCTATGGGATACTGTGTGCGAGCAGTCAGGAGGCTCACATCGCTCCTGTACAAGCACTCTTCCTTTCTCTTCTCTCCTGCTTTTTGTGAGAGAGCTTTCAGACCGTGAAATGAGACAGAAGTCACTCCTGTGTAGAGGACCAGGAATGCATCTGTGTGCTGTTTGTCCTTGTGCTGACATCTTTGAAACTGAAAGGACTTGTCCTCAGCAGTACACAACTTGTGGACTCACTCCCATCATCTCCTGCCATGTAGGCAACAGGGCGTTGGGACCCCCTGACTGAACTCCCAGAGGCAGTGGGAATGCATAGGAAGAGCTTACAAGGCACAGAAATGTTTTGCCTGAAATGAGCAAATTCATGCCTCTGGGTTAGAGTGGAGAAGGACTCAGCTCTTCACTATGGAACATGGTGGGAAGTGGGTCTGCACTTCTTAATGAGAGTTCTTTATTTCATGTTAGTGTGAAGAGATGGCTGCTCTGCTGTCTTTGAGAGAGGATGTGTTTTTTTGCTCTGCTTTTGTGTATGTGCTGAGTCTGTGCTCTCAGAGCTGAGGAGAAGTGTGGAGAAAAGACAGTCCAGCATAAAGGGTGGCTATGTTACTACCCAAAAAGAACTTGGACTATACTTTCTGGTGACAGTCCCCATGTGCTGAGCTCTGCTCTGGGGTCAGGGTCATCACCACATCAGCTGGTGTCTCCTGGCAGATCCAGTGTTTTATTGCACAGCCAGCATGGTTGTTGCTGCACCAGTTTTGAAAAATCAAAACCCCAGGGGCAGCTTGCCAAGGACATCCCTATCAGCCAAGCTTCTGCAGGCCAAGAAATGGGGGAGGCCTTAAGCACAAATAATGACAGTGTTTTCCCCATGGACAGCATATGATGGATACATGAGGCCACTCTGTATCTCCCTGAGGGTTTTGAAAAGCTCGGAGCCACCAGGGACACCACTGTTCCACCGCTTTCACAGCAGCATAACTTCAGCTGCTGATGGAGCGCCCCTTCTGAGGACAAGCTGGGTTTCTCCGAGCCCCTGGTGAGTTGTGTGGTTGCCCTGTTTTGAGCTTCGTTTGTGTGAACCAGGTCCTAGCTTGTTCCTCCCCACTGTGCTGTCTCTGGCTGAGGCCCTGGAAAGCTCTGCTGAAGTTGTCCTCCAGCACTTCAACCCTTCCTGGAAGTATCAGAGAGACATTTACAGAGGTAAAACACTAGGAAGCTGCAAAGCTCCACAGCTTAGAGACACCTGTGAGCTTATTGAAAAGTTTGATACTAGCCATTTGTTGGAATGAGTTCAAAGCAGTGGTGATGTCTAAAGCTTTAATTCCTAATCTGATAGTGAAAAAAATCAGTTTGGCACAAAATTTGCTCATTACATGAGCTAATGGGTTTTAACATAGTCTCTAGAGCCTGTCCTCAGCAAGGATTTTTTTCCCCTCTGTTTTTCACTGACTTGTTTAACATCAGTTGGTAATGCAGAGAAAATTCTATTTGTTTTTATTATACAGAATGCCATAAGTTGTCTGTGCATTGGGAATGGACTTAAATGTTCCAAAGGGATTAGGGTGCTTTTGGCTGATCTTTTATTCTTACACTCGGCATTCATTACACAGCAGTCTCTGAAAAAAAAAAAATCAGAGCTTCTCAGATTTTAATTTGAACTTTTGTAAGGAATAGAATTTTGTGTTTAAGAAGCTGGTGAGGTAGGTGCTTGCTATCGTTGACATTCAGTGGGGTGTAGTTTCAGTGTGAATAAGAAGTGTTTAGCACTCTCACAATGCTTTGGGAATCTACCATTCTCAGGTTTGTTTACTACTGTTTTATACGGTCCATAAGTGAGAAACAATCAAATCAAATCAAAACAAACAACACTCCAAAAAACAGCCAAATGAAGGGAAAATAATCAAGAAAATGCAAAATCTTTTGGACAAAAGTGCTGTATTATTTTTACACTCAGAAAAACAAACTCTTACTATTGCAGATACTAGCCCTGCCACTTCATCTGTTATTTTTGTCAACAAAGGCGACTCCAACACTTGTTATGCCTAGAATTTGGTCTGCTTTCTGAAGGCTGCATTTTGCTGGGACTGTCTTCCTTATTACTGTGGCATGTTCTCATCTGACATATATCACAGCCTTAAGTAGTCCCTGGTCTGCACCACATTACTCCTGCCAGAAATCTTCTACTATCATGGTTGGACTGGATGATCTTGGAGGTCTCTTCCAACCTGGTTGATTCTATTCTATTCTATTCTATTCTATTCTATTCTATTCTATTATATTATATTCTATTCTAAAAAACAACAACAGCAAAATTTTTTTTTTAAAAAAAAACAACCAAACAAAAAACATTTAATACACTTGCTATATACCAAATTTCCATCCTGAAAATAAGCCAGTGCAGGAGTCACATTTCAGCCTCTGTCTTCAGCAGTGGGTGCAAACCATAGATGCAGAAGGCGAGGCAGTAGTAACTGGCTTCAGACTGATTTTTGATAACACTTCTGTAGGAAGACAAATCACTTGGTGGCTCTGACTCTGAACCTGCGCCAAACCATGCCCAGGTGTAAATTGCCTTTGTTTTCTTCATGATGCATTTGGTTCAGATCTAGCAAGCTTTGTCTTCTGCGGGAGCTTTCTCACTGAGAATTGTAGGTGCAGAAATACCCAGACCATTCAGCAAGGCACAGAGAAAAAGTAACATGAAACTTCTTAATGGAGTCTGAAAGCTGTCAGAGGAAGAAATGGTGAGAACTTGATTTTGCTCCCATTTGCAGCAGCGCTGGCAAGCAGTGTGGTTCTGCTGCCAGAGATGATATGGTGTTGGTTGTGCAGAGAACTCTGAGGAATGCATGCCCATGGTGCCTGCTTCCACTGAGTCGGGCTATAAACTGCATTTAGCTGTAAGCCTATGACTAGCCCCACTGGAGGAAATGGATCTGAAGTCTGCAGGAAAGGGTATCACTTGGCCATACTTGGGTTGTCAGTGTTTTTGTCTGTGTGTCCCATCTCTCAGGATCATCTTGAGACCTGTCAGAGTAGACCAAACATTCAAGACGGGAAGAAAAAGAAGTGGCAGAGTATCTGAGTATGGTGAAGATGGGGGTGAAAGGCAGTGGGCAGGCCTGGCAAAAATGGAAACACTTGTCTTTTTTTTTTTTATTCTTAAGGAAGCTAGCATAATCCTTATCCTTTAATATCCTGCTTTGTTTTACACTGGAAGTAGAAAATCTTTTGCATTTGTTTTAATTACCTTCTGGCTTTAAGTCTGCCTTTGAAAAGCATTTTTGCTATGACAGCCGTTGTTCTCGTGGTGAGCAGTGCTAGGGAGAAACAGCTACAGTAAGGCTTTTATCTTTCCCTGCATGCAATGTTTAATCTTTCTAAGCTTTTAATGTGAATGTTTTCTCCCATTTTGTAGACCGACAAGATTAATCCTGCTTCTCCCAAACCAGCAGCTGAAAAATATATCTTGCTTAAATATAACCAAATTTCCACCTAACAATGTGAATTCTCCTAAGTGAACAACTTATTCTCCAAGTTAAACATCTCTCTAAGGCTAACTTCCGCTCGGTGACTTTAAGGACAGTTCAACTTTTTAAATAACAGTTTGTAAAAAAAAAAATAAAATTAAATTTAAAACTAAAGAGTAGATTTTGTTAATTCCTGTTTTGTTTTATAAGAAAAAGTCTCTCTGTCTTGCCATATTATTATTATTATTAATAGTAATAATAATAATAATGATTCTATGCATTGTCTGATTCAGTGATGTTGCTGTTGAAACTTTGCATGTTTTCCAGGTGTTCTGACATTTGTACGTGTATGTGGTACTTGTAAAAATGCTAACCCGTTGCTGCTATGATCACCACTGTTGTAGGTAACTGAGAACTGTGCTATGAAGCTGTGCCAGTTAGCAGGGCTTTATTTTCTGTGTCATGGTAAAACTTACGTTCTGCTGCTCCTTTCCTGTTTTAAGCCAGTATTTAGTGCCTTCTGTAGAAGGAATCAATATGTCGTGGTAGATGGGGGGGTGCCAAACTTATATTATCTTGTTCTGCACAGATGATCACTTACCAGCTTGAAAATTTAAAAAGAAAAAATAAAATCAAAAAACACCACAAACTCTCTTTCTTTATAGTGTCTCTTCATTAACTTTCATTTAGGGAAAAAAAAAAACCAAACAACCTTTAGTACTGAACTAAAAAGAATCCACCTTTCCCAGCAGCACCTCCTGCAGAAGCAGTCTGCCAACTGTGAATGTGAGTGGTACCCAAATGAGTAAGTAGTACCCAAATGCTCCCAAAAGATCCAGTGATTAGCTCAGCCTGTTGAAGTCACTGCAGAGCGTTCAAAGATGCTCTTTAATGAAAGCAGCTCTCTGATTGCCATCAGAAACTGTTAGCTGTAGTAACAGTTGTGAGCTTGCCCCTGTAAACAAAGATCAGCCTGATCAAGTGATGGATTCCAGTCCCTGTTCTATATCCACTGCAGCCATAATTGCTGCGAAATGAAACTTGGATGTAATTCAAGCCCAAGATTTTTGGTTTCATGCTTTCACAGTGCACAAACCTTGTTTATCAAAATTCTGACATTGCATTTGCAGTTCCTTTTCCACCCTCTGCCTAGAATCTGTCAGCATAGCAAATAGACAGTCACATACACATTCATTTTGGTTTTGATGAGATTGTGACAGGTGGAAATTGTAGCATATTGCAGTCGTGTGACAGAGACAGGCAGGAGAGAATTGCAAGATGTTTGTGTCTTGTGCATTTCCCAGCCGTCCGGCACACTGTACCTGGGCAAGTCTTGAAAAGACCAACCATCAGTTTTCCATTTATACTGCTTCAGTTTTCCATCTCCACTGAGAGCTGAAAGCCTGTTACAGGTCTTTAAAAGGTTTCAAATCAGAACACAAGCTGTTAGAAAAAGAAACACAGAATCACAGAACTTTAGAGGTTGGAAGGGACCTCCAGAGATCGAGTCCAACCCCCTTGTCAAGGCAGGATCCCCTAGGGTAGTTCACGCAGGAATGCATACAGGCAGGTCTTGAGAGTCTCCAGAGAAGCAGACTTTACAACAATTCTGGGCAGCCTGTTCCAGTGCTCTGACACCCTCACTGTAAAGAAATTTCTGCTCAGGTTGAGGTGAAACCTTCTGTATTTCAATTTCATAGTATCACAGTATCATCAGGGTTGGAAGAGACCTCACAGATCATCAAGTCCAACCCTTCACCACAGAGCTCAAGGCTAGACCATGGCACCAAGTGCCACGTCCAATCTTGCCTTGAACAGCTCCAGGGACGGCGACTCCACCACCTCCCTGGGCAGCCCATTCCAGTGGCCAATGACTCTCTCAGTGAAGAACTTTCTCCTCACCTCGAGCCTAAATTTCCCCTGGCACAGCCTGAGGCTGTGTCCCCTGTTCCAGTGCTGTCACTCTCACTATAATGAAGTTGCTCCTTGTGTTGAGGTGAAACCTTCTATATTCCAGTTTCTAGCCATTGCTCCTTGTCTTATTGCTTCTGACCACCAAAAAGAGATTGTCCCCATCCACTTGACACCCACCCCTCAGATATTTGTATAAATTGATCAGATCTCCTCTCAGACTACTCTTTCCCAGACTAAACAGCCCCAGGGCTCTCAGTCTCTTTGTAGGGGAGATGCTCAAGTTTCCCGGTCATTCTCTTGGCTCTCTGCTGGACTCTTTCCAGCAGGTCCCTGTCTTTCTTGAAATGGGGAGCCCAAAACTGGGCACAGTATTCCAGGTGTGGCCTCACCAGGGCAAAACAGAGGGGGAGAACCTCTCTAGACCTGCTGGACACACGTCCTGATGCACCCCAGGACGCCATTTGCTCTCTTGGCCACAAGAACACATTGCTGGCCTGTGCAGAACTTGCTGTCCACCAGGATTCCAAGGCCTTTCTTCATGGAACTGCTTTCCAGCAGGGCAGCCCCCAGCCTGTACTGGTGCCTATGACATTGGGAAAATCAGAGTGCCTTGAATCCATCCTTCAGGTACTGGTCTAAAGCCATCTCTTTTCCAGCAAGGCAGTTTACAGCCCATGTGATGTAATACACTTTCAAATGAGAAGTTTATGTCAAAATTTTCAATGTAGCTGCTCCTTTTTGTGATACCTAAGACATCTGCAAAAAAGCAGTATTAAAGGATGCAGCCTAGAACACTGAAAACTGTTGCATGTGGTAGATTGCAATCCAGCCCTCCACAAACTGATGAATTTGAAAACTCCAGCTGAAGATATAAACCTTATTAGGGCGTTCAGAATCCTTTTACAGAACCTCATTTCTCATGCCCTGGAGTGAATAGGGATCTTTTCAGAAATGCTAGGCCCTTTCATTGTGCCTCAAAAGTAACTTCTGAGTATCCTTCTGCTAGATCAGAAATCATCTGAGGGCACTTGCAGTGTGTTTCTCTAGTGTTTTGCTTGTCTGGTAGCCATTTACATATCAGTGCATGCTTCCACTAGTATGAGGAGGTTTTGATTCTGCAGAACACCCACCTATGTGGGAGAGGCTGAGGGAGCTGGGGTTGTTAAGCCTGGAGAAGAGGAGGCTCAGGGCAGACTTCATTGCTGTCTACAACTACCTGAAGGGAGGCTGTAGCCAGGTGGGGGTTGGTCTCTTCTCCCAGACATCCAGCAACAGGACAAGGGGACACAGTCTCAAGTTGTGCTGGGGGAGGTATAGGCTGGATGTTAGGAGGAAGTTCTTCACAGAGAGAGTGATTGGCATTGGAATGGGCTGCCCAGGGAGGTGGTGGAGTCACCATCCCTGAAGGTGTTCAAGAAAAGCCTGGCTGAGGCACTTAGTGCCATGGTCTAGTTGACTGGATAGGGCTGGGTGATAGGTTGGACTGGATGATCTTGGAGGTCTCTTCCAGCCTGGTTGATTCTATTCTATTCTATTCTATTCTATTCTATTCTATTCTATTCTATTCTATATGCAAGGCAGTGATATACTGTCTTATTTCCTGCATGTCTTCTGTTTGTAGCTATATCTGAGTCTCCGTGGCCCCACCAGTTGCACTAATTGTTTTCCTGGTCGGTCTTCCTAACTTCTTCTATGAGTTGGCCCAAGCTGCCAGAAAAAAAAAAAAAAAGGAAAAGAAAAAAGAGAGGAAAGCACAGATTTCTGCAGCACAGCAGCTGACTCCCCCCACCATCCTCTTCCATTGTGAACTAGATGGATCTGCGTTGTCTTCAGCTTAGTTCTGAGTCAGAAGCGAGATCAATATCCTTCATTTAGCACTTTGCATGCTGGCAACGCAATTACAGTTCTGCAGGTGGAGACTTGCCAGTAGGATTTAGCCTGCTGCCTAAGGCATGCCAGTCTTTAGAGGCTTTTGTTTGCTTTCCACCATGGGTCACTGGTTTCAGGACAGAAGCTGGTTTATATTAATGGTGTGCTGGTGTAGACATCAGCTTCCAGTCACTGTGATGCCTTCAATGTAATTGCTCCTGCAATTGAATTATGTCTGAAGAGCAGTATGTTGCAGGACAAGCTGTGTTTTATTTTTTCCCTTTCTTTCTCCCCACCTTTTTTTTTTTTTCAGTCTGTTACCTGAAATACAATTTCTTATTGTTCAGTAATACAAAATGTCAAATACTAGTGTGATAATATTAGCAGATTATGAAAATCTTACTTTGCTATTCCTTGGGAGCAGACTGGGAAAAGTCTGAGGCTCAGGGAGCTGGGGTTTGGCCTGAAGAAGAGGAGGCTCAGGGGTGACTTCATTGCTGTCTACAACTACCTGAAGGAAGACTGTAGCCAGGTGGGGGTTGGTCTCCCAGGCAACCAGCAACAGAAGGAGGGGATGCAGTCTCAAGTTGTGCTGGGGGAAGTCTAGGCTGGATGTTAGGAGGAAGTTCTTCACAGAGAGAGTGATTGGCATTGGAATGGGCTGCCCAGAGAGGTGGTGGAGTCACAGTCCCTGAAGGTGTTCAAGAAAAGCCTGGCTGAGGCACTTAGTGCCATGGTCTAGTTGACTGGATAGGGCTGGGTGCTAGGTTGGACTTGGATGATCTTGGAGGTCTCTTCCAACCTGGTTGATTCTATGAAGTAATTTTTTCTAAAAACCCAGAATAAAACCAAACAACAAAACAAACCCACACCACCACCAACAGAAAAATACCTCATCTGAAGCTGTGCTGCTGAAAGAAGCCAGGAGGGAATTATCCATCCAAAGATGACCCAGTGGAATTTGGAGATTTTGCCCCAGCTGTAGTCAGCTATTTAAGACAGAGACCTTAGCATGAACAGCACTGTGTGAGTTCCACTCTAAATGCAGTTTATGGTACTCGGGGCCTCTTATTACATTGATCTCCTGCCCCTGCATTTGAGAGATTATATATACAACAATTTATTAGGGATGCATTTTAATCCCCCGAACTTTGCAAATTGAGAATATCTGAGGGGGAGGGAGAAGTCACTAAATAATTTTTTTGAAAGTGTAAGCAAATTTGGCAATTACCTTCCATTTCCAGAGCTACCTGTACAACCTCATTACCCTCAGATTGCTTTCTTTTTGAGAGTTGCACAGCAACCTGAGAAAAATGAGCAAAAAGGCTTTACTGCTGTAAATGAAGAAAGATGTCATAACCTGCTTTGCTCTCCAGACCCCCATCTGGGTTTCCAGAGCTATAATCCTTTCATTCATCAGCCGGTTAAGTTTTGACCCATGTGGGTGCCATTTCTGCAGTGTAGTTTTAAGAGGACAACTTCATGCAGGGTAAGGACCTTCACAGGTGAAGCCTGTGATATGGTCAACAAAGTGGTCTGTCAGGTGTGCCAGCTGAAAACTGATTTTCAGCTGTGGCTTTTTTTTGTTTGGTTGTTTGGTGTTTTTTTCTGCTGCACTCCACTCTTCTTTAATTGAGACTGGGTAAACAAATGTATGTTGTACTACTGTCTGCCACACGTCAGCCAGATGTCTGCCTGAAAAAGGGTCTTTCGCTATTGGAGTACAAAAGTGCACTCAGTATGAAGGAAATAAAATTAAGAGGGTTTGTGGTTTTTTTTCTTTAATGGTATTTGAGTTTCATCCCTTCCTCAGCTGACAGGTAATTAGGCTTTTGAAGAGAATGGGTTCAGTCATGTGCCAGTTAGAGTATGACATTCACTTTTACTGGTCCAAACACTCCAGAGATATCCTGGTCTTTACTGCACTTTTTTATTCCCTTACGATAATCATTAAGAAGTCTGGTTCTGCTGCATTAGAGATTGATTTCATTGTCTGTACGTACAGCATTTGCTACTGTTGCAGTGTGGCATTTAATTATTGGGTTTGTTTTGTCTTGTTTTGGTTTAAATTTGTGTTGGTACGACCTTAAAGAATTAAAGATCATTTGAAACATAATCAAGATAGTCGTGAATGTCTGTGCGAAGTGCATGCTTTATCCACAGTATTTTGTCTGTAGTTAGGTGCAGCAACCAAGTCTCATGTATTTAATAAACTGTTTTCTGCAAAGCTGCCTGCTTGCTGTAATCAAGTGAAAACAATTTACTTGACACTTGGAAGCACATTGTATGAAAAGAGCACAGCTCTCTCTCACACTTTTCAAGCATCAGCAATAGCTGGGAAGTTCTCATGGACCTGTGATGCTTTTCATATATCAGGGCACTGATATGCTCACCAAGAAATAGTTTCTGTCATACACTCTCTAACTTATGAAGCTGTGCTTCAGAAAAGCATTTAAACAATTGTTTAAGTCCTTCCCTGCTCAGGAATGTACTTAGAAGCAAGCATGACTTGAGCCGTATGCTCACACAATCTCACCTCAGTAGGACTGAAAGCCTACATCCTGAGAGCCTTTTGGAATTAATTTTCCTGAACCTCACCTGGCTACATTAATGCCAAGGCCCAGTTTGTCTTGAAATTATTCGTTTTGCATTTAGAGTTCCATATAGGTGTTCTTTTTTTAATCTTCATCTAGCCTGATACTAAATAGGCATCCAAGGATACTTATGCATCTTTGTGAGAGTCTAAATCCTCTCTCTTGTTCATCAACAAAGATAAAGATTTCCTTTATTAGCTTCCAGGACTCAGACTGTGTGCTTGGCCTAAAGCTCAGGGATGCAAATCAACAGACAACACCTTCAAAACTCCCGGACCTCAGCCTGGCTGGAATGCCCAGGATGCCTACTGCTTATCTCAGCTACCCCGAAGGCAAAAGTCCTATGTGTATTCAGGGTATGGACAGGCACAGCCAGGGAGGGGGTGGAGGTCCTCTCCCTGGTGGCGCCAGACCTCTGCGAATGCATGAGGATACACAGGAAGAGTTCCTGGGGAGCTGCAGCTGGACACCGGGCAGAAAACTGTATAAAAGGCAGGGGGAATGCCTGCCAAAGGGTGGCACTCCCACCAGAGCAT
The DNA here is from genome assembly GCA_013400475.1 of Tricholaema leucomelas. Classification (NCBI taxonomy): domain Eukaryota; kingdom Metazoa; phylum Chordata; class Aves; order Piciformes; family Lybiidae; genus Tricholaema lacrymosa; species Tricholaema leucomelas. The sequence goes on along the minus strand of WAAF01001129.1, from coordinate 27,948 downwards.
CCAGGGGCACTCCCAGCAGAGCATCCAGTGGCACTCTCACCAGCGCATCCGGGGCACCACCATGAGACCACGAGTGGCACTCCCAACAGAGCATCCAGTGGGACCACCATCAGACCACGAGTGGCACTCTCACCAGCAGACCACCAGTGGCACTACCACCGGACCACCAAGGGCACCACCACCAGAAGAACCTCTGATGGACTCCACAGAAGGTCATCCCTGGGCCACGCACCCATCTCTCTCTCTCTACCCCCCGACCTGTGACTGAGGGTAATATGATCCCAGCTCTTTTCCCTCCCTGCTTCTTCTCTCTTCTTCTCCTCCATCATTCTCTTTATCCCTCTCTCCCTCTGTTTGTCCAACCTTACCCTTTAATGAACGGTTTTGTGGTGATACCTGGTCTCGTTTGCACCTTCATTTCACAACACGGAAATCCCTAAGAACAGATCTTGCTCCTCTGGACAGAGATATTGTTAATCTCTGTTCCATGGACCTTGACAATCTTTTAAGATAATTGCTTGTCAGGTCTGAATTTTTCTTCATTCAAGAGGTTTATAAAATCAAATGACAAAAAAAAAAAAAGAATAAAGTGAATAAATCCCCTATGTTGTGAAAGTTAAACAGTCCAGGTGGAAAAATCCCCTGAGAGCTCCAGCTAAATCCTACTGAGCTGCTATTCATGGGACGACAATCGTGTTGGAGAAGGTCAGAGTATCTCAGGTTCTGCCAAAGGAACATGAGAAACAGGAGAAAGTGAAATCCCTCAGCTAAGTGGCATCGCAGGTGAGGGACACAAGAGCATGACTTCAGCCAGATATTCTGGGTCTGCATTTCCATCACCTGGAAAATTCTGCTAGGTAAATCCCCTTCAAGCTGCTTGGTGCTAGAAGTGGGATTTTGTGTTGTTGCTCGCCACATCAGCGTGTAAAAGGCACTGTGCCAGCCCTGGTTCCATCTGAGACAGAGCTGAACTTTTCTTCTTAGTAGCTATAATAGTGCTGTGGTTTTTATTCCATGTGAGAAAAATGTTGATAACATGTTTTAAGTTGTTGCTAGGAAATCAGGGATCCTTCAGCTTCCCATAGTTTGCTAGTGGGTGGAAGCACAAGAAGCTAGGAAGGAGTAAGTCCAGGGCAATTACCCAGGCTTGCCTAAAGAGTATTCCATACCACAGAACATCATGCTCAGAGGGGGACTTGGCCAGTGGGGACAGGCTGCTGCTTGGATATCAGTCAGCAGGTGGTGAGCAATTGTACTCTGTATCACTTGTCTTTTATTTCTCCCTCTTTTAGTTTATTATTTGCATATTTTATTATTATCCTTATTTTTATATTTTACTTTAATTATCCAACTGTTCTTAACCCAAGCGTTTTGGAGGGTTTTTTTTCCAGTTCCTTTCCCCATCCTACTGGGAGGAGTGAGTAAGCAGCTAAGTGGTGTTTAGCTGCTGGCTGCAATTAAACCATGACAATGTCAAGGCACCTGCTTTGCTTTCTACCCGGTAGAAAATAAAAACAAATGCCTTTGAATGGAGAGACAGAGAAGTGAGGTATGGAGAGGTGATGGTCGGGGGTTACCAGGTGCTTTTGCTGTCTGTTGCAAATGCACAGTAAACCTGTTCAATTAAACTCCACATCTTGGATTAGGTTGTCTTCACAGAGGTTGAAGATGATGTGCTTTCCTTTGGTCTGAAAGAGAGTATGCAGATGATTGATGGTTAAGGTGGTTTGTCCAACTGAACAAACTAGTGAAGTTCTGGTAACCCCACTGCTCTCACTTTTCCCTGTGTACTCTGATTTCACCCACATAGTCATTTTCAGAACTGCTGTGGTTCCATGGCCCATCAGATGGCTGCACATCCTCTCCTCCTCCTCTCATAGCCAAGGGTAACCAGCAGCAGTGTACACAGGTTATATGCAGTCTTGCAGGTCCATGTCTTACTAGCAAACATGTAGGCAAACAGTACTAAGAAACTTGGCTCAAGCAACCTGGAGTGCTTCCCCAGCATGATCTCACAAATATGATGAAGTTTCCTGGTTTCAGCTGAATGTATCTGAACATTGTGCCTGAGAGACTCCTTAGGGATGTCGCGTCAGAAAATCATGACTTCAACTGCAGGACTATCGTGATGTGAAAATGATTCTGGGATATTGTGGCACATTGCTTCTTCAGACACACTTTAGAGATGGCACAATGGGGTCTGTAACTCACTGGTGGTTTGCTTTGCCAAATACACCAAAGACAAATGGGTATCAGCAGCTATCCCTGGAAAGATCTGCAAGATTTCTCTTTAGAGTAGACTGATGGCTTACAATCGTAAAACCCTTAATACAAAGTCCTGCGTGTAGAATTATTTATCGTCTCAGAGCTCCTTGTGTATGTGCAACTGCAACTCTTTTAGTTATGGTCCCCATGCAAAATGGGAAACAGAACAAGAGTGCAGAAAAATCTGCTTCTAATGTATACCCAGGGAAGGGCAGGCAGAAGTATTGAGTGCTGAGGAGGTAGGATGAAGCTGTTAACCCTGTAATACAAGACTACACCATTCATCTGCATTTGGAAGGAGATTCCACCATTCATCTGCAGGTGGGAAGAGATTCCTGTCTGGACCTTGGTGAGGGTCACTCTGAAACAATGTTTGGGCCTCATGGTGGACAGATGTTTTCATGTGCACAGGGCTGCCTAGAGGAATTGTTGAGTAGACAAGCATTGCCCATCCTACCAATGGAGCTAAGCTCTATCCTTTACATTGCTGTCTGCTGCTGGGGGCATTTTCTCCCCACAACATCTGTGCCCTACAGGCTCCTGGGTCTGGAACCTCTTCTAGAAGAAAGGCTGATTACACGGTTGTGAAATAGAATCATAGAATCATAGAATCATAGAATGGTTTAGGTTGGAAGGGACCTCAAGGATCATCCAGCTCCAACCCCCTGCCATAGGCAGGGACACCTCCCACTAGAGCAGGCTGCTCAAGGCCTCATCCAGCCTGGCCTTAAACACCTCCAGGGAGGAAGCATCCACAACCTCCCTGGGCAACCTGTGCCAGTGTCTCACCACCCTCACTGTAAAGAACTTCCTCCTAACATCCAGTCTAAATCTCCCCTCTTCCAGTTCAAACCCATTCCCCCTCGTCCTGACATTCCCAGACCTTGTCAATAGTCCCTCCCCAGCCTTCCTGTAGGCTCCCTTCAGATACTGGAAAGCCACTCTAAGGTCTCCTCGAAGCCTTCTCTTCTCCAGGCTGCAGAGCCCCAACTCTCTCAGCCTGTCCTCATAGCAGAGCTGCTGCAGCCCTCTGAGCATCTTCGTGGCTCTCCTCTGGACTGGCTCCAGCAGTTCCATGTCCTTCTTGTGCTGGGGGCTCCAGAACTGCACACAGTACTCCAGGTGGGGTCTGAGGAGAGCAGAGTAAAGGGGGAGAATCCCCTCCCTTGCCCTGCTGCCCACACTGCTCTTGCTGCAGCCCAGCACAGGGTTGCTGTCTGGGCTGCATGTGCACACTGCAGGCTCATGTTGAGCTTTTCATCAACCCAGACCCCCAGGTCCTTCTCCTCAGGGCTGCTCTCAGCCATTCCCCACCCAGCCTGTATCTGTGCCTGGGATTGCACCGACCCAGGTGCAGGACCTTACACTTGGCCTTGTTAAACGTCATGAGGTTGGCCTGGGCCCACCTCTCCAGCCTGTCCAGGTCCCTCTGGATGGCATCCCTGCCCTCCAGCAAGTCAGCTGTGCCACACAGCTTGGTGTCATCTGCAAACTTGCTGAGGGTGCACTCAATTCCTCTGTCCATATCACTGACAAAGATGTTAAAGAGCACTGGTCCCAGCACTGACCCCTGAGGAACACCACTTGTCACCGGTCGCCAGGTGGACATTGTGCCATTGATCCCCACTCTCTGCATGCGACCATCCAGCCAATTCCTTATCCAGTGAGTGCTCCACCCATATGTTGTCATCAAGCTGTCATCAAGCTGTTCAGAAGGTCAGCAGTTAGGCCATACTGGTGCTGTGTCAAATGTGCCTGAAAGCCATCAAGGAGTAGAGGAGGGTCTATGTGCTAGCCTTGTGAGAACCAGGTGGCCCCTAAACAGCATCTGAAATCTCTGCTGTTTCTGGACAACAGTGGTATCTGCCAGGAGGCCTCAACACATGTCAGTGTCTTTGCAGCCTGGGCTAGCACAAAAGTTAGTAAAGGCCAGTTCAAGATGAGTAGAATCTGGAGATTTTAGGAATGTCCAGATATGGCAGAGATGTTTATTGTTATTTAGCGTTGATGAATGGGGGAGTAGCATGCTTGCTGCCACTGAGGCAGGATGAAAAGTTCCCTGGCTTTTCTAATGTAGTGCCACAGAGACAGTGACTCCTAATTTGTACCATGAACAGCAACAGGCATTGTGTGAAGAACTGCCTTTGCTTTAGGGGAAATAATGCAGAGAAGCAAAAGGTGATCTGTCCTGGCAGTCTTCCCTTTCTTCCCTCACCAAACACACAGAGAACACAGCTCCAGTCCTCAGCGTGGAGCAGAGCGTTAGGTTTCTAGACATTTACCATGTGCATTTCAACTTAAAAGGTCTGGCATGGAGCACCTCCAGATCATCAGATAACAGCGTGATTGCCTGCACAGAGGTAGGGTGTGTTCACGTCCTGGCAAGCAGTGACACACATAACTGTTTGTTTCCTGTATGAGGCATCATCTCAGCATCTCAGTGACGGCAGTTTGGCAAGAGGGCTTGTGCCTATGCAGATGGCTGTTCAGTGTGATTTTGCAGGATTTCTACCACGAGTGTGACACCAGGGGATCCAAACACATAGAGGACACTTTCAAAGGAACCAAGGCGTTCAAGTGTTGCACATTCACAAAGCAGCCTACATGCCTGCAAAGCAGCCTACATGCCTGAGGTGATTTTGAAAATGGGCTCTCAAGTAAGCCCCAGGAAGAAGAGGGGGGTGGGGAAATCAGGGGTGAGGAAGCAGCAGTCAGATTCAGGTATAAGGTCCCCTCTGTGTTTCTTAGTCGCTCATGCCATACCTACAGCAGTGCAGAGTCAGGACTTGCTTTCTCAAGGCTGCCTGTGAATTATGTATGCGAAAATGTGGTCTTGTGGGACTTCATCCAGAACCTGCAAGTGTTGATGTGCTTACAGCCCAGAGTATCGCTGTCTGCAAGGCCTCTCTGGGCATGAGGAGTGTTTCTGGCTGCCTAATGCTTTTCTTAATTCTGTTCAGCAGGTCCCAGTGGGAACTCCTGTCCATGCTTAGTAAGGCTGTAAGTTTTGTTAGCGTCTTCTGGTGTTTCCCGGCACCTCAATTGAACACCCCATGAAGTGTTCAGGCATCATTCAAAACTCTCAGAACATCATCCAGCTGCTGACGAGCAATGTCAGGCAAAGAGCTTTGTGGTTTGGTGTGCAGCTGCTAAAGTCAGCAAAGAAAGTAGCATGAGAGTATTCTTATCTTTGAGCAGAGCCTGTGCGCTTTGGAATCAAGATGCCAGCCTCTTCCAGGACTCCTCCACTCTATGCAATAATAAAAGGGATAAACTATTTTTTTTCCTGGACAAAATAAAGAAAACACTGCTATGCTGATCAAAAAACAAAGAGAGAAGCAAGGATGATCTATTTCCTGCAGGAGTGCCTTCTGATGATGCAGCACCCTTACAGAGGGTAGCTGATAACATGACTGCCACCATCATCAGTTTATGTCATTTCTGGTTTGTTAAGCTAAGACTGACCTTCTGCAACTCTTAGAGCTGCACACTGCTCACAGCAGCCATTGAATCCTGATCTGGCCACACATTCAAGCCTTCAAGCAACTCATTCCAACTTTTGCAGTTTGAGTTCATGAGGACAAGGTGTCTAGAGGTAAGAAAATGAAAAAGGTGATACAGACTTTAGCAAGCATCACTGTGCATAGGGCATGAATTATCCCTGAATGGTTATCTCTCTATCCTGTTCCAGTGCAGCACTTTGCTCACTGTTCCAGGACTGCAGTAGCACTAATACCAAGCTGTTATTAGCTGAAGTTGTTCAGCCTGGAGAAGATAAAGCTTTAGGGAGACCTAATATTGACCTTCCAGTACTTAAAGAGGGGCCTACAGGAAGGATGGAGAGAGACTGTTCACAAAGGCCTGTAGTGATAGGATGAAGAGCTTCAAACAGCTTCAAATTAGAGAAGAGAAAATTTAATATTGGATGTTGGAAACAAATTCTTAACTGTGAGGGTAGTGGAACACTGAAACAGGTTTCCCAGGGAGGTAGCTGAGGTTCCATCCCTGGAAATACTCAAGGTGAGGCTCAACAGGGCTCTGGGAAACCTGATCTGTTTGAGCATTTCCCTGCTTACTGCAGAGGCGGTCAGACCAGATGACCTTTGGGAGTCTCTTTCAATCCAGACCATTCTATGCTTCTGTATGGCTCCATGTTACTATTAAGACTATCAACTGTCAGAGCTCGGCTCAAACCAGATGCCCCAGTTTTGAAAATCTGTAGAAATGAGGATCTGTAACTTTATTTTCTAGTACACAGGGCTTCCCCTGCCTTGGGAAGCCAGAAGCAATCCAAGTCTCTGTCTTCAGCTGTGGTTCAATAAATTGCTTGAATGATAAAGTGGTTCAATAAATGGCCACCATAATTTTCAAACTAAGTACTGTCAGAAATTAATTAATCCCTGTGGGATTAATTGCAGTATGAGAACTTCAGTGAGGCTAGTGCTGTTGTATCATCCAGGGCAACTGGCATTACATAGTCTGGCAGTTTGAGCTAATGCCTTTAAGCCTTTAAGAAGACAGCAGTTACCAACCTCCAGAAGCTGGATACTTCCAGGAGGTGTATCAGTGTCCTGGTTTAGAGCCACGAGCCACAAGCCACTCAAGACCAGAGGACAGGAATGATATTGGCTTCTTTTGGGGAGCAAAATGAAAAAACACTGCACACTGGTTGGAAGTTTAAATGGAGATTCTGTTGACAAGAATATATTCAGAAGGCACTCAGATAGAATCAATACATTCACAAACTAGGCCAAGCCTACCAGACCCAAACCTTCCAGAATTCTCCACCCTCTCCAACCTCAGCAGACCTGAGAGTAGGCCAGAACTTCCCAAGAACTGGACACAATATTCCAGATGTGACCTCACCAGGGCAGAGTAGAAGTGGAGGAGAACCACTCTTCACCTACTAACAACCAGGACCCTCAGGACCCTCTCCTCTGCACTGTTCTCCAGTAGGTCAGCCTATACTGGTACATGGGGTTGTTCTTTCCCAGATGCGAGACTCTACACTTGCCCTTGTTGCAGTTTGTGAGACCTCTCCCCCTTGACAGGCTTGCATCATGATGTGTGTTTTTCACATGTGCCCTCAGCATAACATGTATTTTTCCAGCCATCTTTCTTGGATGCTTCAGGAGGAGAACCTGAGCTGTCAGTGGTCCATAGACTACGGACCAAGGACTCCTGTTTCAGAAGTGTCCAGAGCTCAGAGGATCAGACAACATACTTACATTGTTAGCCTCTGCGTGGTGCACCTACTCAGCTTTCAAGCTTGTTTTGCATGCCATGGGCTCCTCAGTTGGTTTTATGTTGCTCCTTTACCTTTCATATACTATACTAAGAGCAAAAGCTGCAACAATGAAAATCTCTTTTTAAAACCACTTCCCTGTGCAGAGTTACACCTCTGCATCCGCATTAACAGGCAGGTATGGCTGCAGAATTGAGGGTTAGAAGGAGAAATCCAGCATCTCTCTTCTCTTGGGCATACCACACTTGCACTCACTCTGCCACACTAAGATGGTCACCAGGGGGATAATGAGCTCAGTGCACAGATGCTCAGAGCAACCTTTCACAGCTAACATGCACTGAGCTGCAAAGTCTATTAGCTTCAGCTCTGTAAAAAGGAGAGTTAAAGTATAGTGGTTATAATAAAATTATAGTGGTATCATAAAAGTGTATTACTCTTTCATAAAGGATGTTAAGTGTCTACACATCTATAAAAAGGTTCTATATCAATCCTCTGCTTTCAGATCCTGCCTGTGGGGCTGAAGCTTTCTTTTTTGCAATGAGCACTGCATGTCTTCACTTAAATCGTGGTATTCATGGTATTCATGGTCCACTGAAGCAATGGGTCCTGACTCTGTTCTGCCTACCAAGGAGCAGAAAGGGGATATGAGTGGAAAACCCTATGTGCTTATCATTGCCTGTCCAACTTGCAGACACCCTTGGAGGTGTGACACATTGGAAGCACGGAGTTAGGCTGTGTGTGAATAGGATGAGTTTTTATTCTGCTTCGTGAGTTGACTAAAGGAACAACCCTTGCCTTTGTCGCCTTCCTGCTGTTTCTGCAGCAAGGTAAAGGATGCTATGTTACTCTTGCTATTGCTGGCTCTATGTGAAAGCACATTTTTGGTTTGCAGCAGCTTTAGGGTGACTTTATGTTGGTGCCACTCACGCTGTATCTGAGTTTTCAGCTCACAAACTCATGAGACTCATTATGGAAGTACTGAGTTTTGTCTTTCTTAAATTCCTTCCGTTGTGAAAGCCATCAGGTTGCCCTTAGCCAGAAATGGTGATAGCATCTCACTAGGACAAGTGATTTTTATCTTCTTTCTTTTTTTCTCTAGCCTATTTGACTAATCTCAGCAAGTTTCCCGTCTCTAATTTTGTTGATCACCTCAAATACCTGTGCTTTAGTGCTGTGAGCCCCAACACCACCAAGGCTACAATCTGTGCTCTCAGCCTGTGGGCACACTGACCAAAGGGCTCTGAGATGACACAGACATCAGTAAGCTTAGAAAACTTCGTAAAATACTGAGGGGTTTTGTTTGCTTGTTGTTTGTTTGGTTGGTTTGTTTTTTAATGTGATGGGAGGCAGCCCTTCTGGTCGAATGAAGTTACCATGAAGTTTGAAAGGAGATGGGATTTCAGCATCATTTAGCATCCCTGTGATCTTGGAGACCTTCTAAGTTTCTCTTAATAAAGCTGTAACCTTTTCTAATTCAAACTCTGTTGCCTTCATGGTTGAGCTTGGAAACCCAGGGTGGTACTGAAGATCTCCATATTCATAAAACTTGCACACAGCCTTGGCCTCATGCTGCCACATGACAAGACTCCCTGCTGTCACCCTAAGGATGTATTACTTGCATGATAGCTGCTCCCAGAGCTAGCCTATGCATTTCGGAGCCCTGGAGGACTTTTCTCCAAAAACTGAATTACCAGAAAAAAATCAGGGCGCACAAAAAAATACGGACCCTGGATAAGGGCCACAGCATGAAAAGCCCCACTCACAACGTCGGAACTTTGTTAGGTTGGTCTCAGCCCCTGGCAGGCTAAAGCAGCCTGGCTGCAATGCTGACATCTCATGGCCAAAAGAAGAAGATGATGATGATGAAGATGCTTTTTTTTCTCTTCATCCTCATTGTTCTCCTTCCCTTTCTCCTCCCCTTTTTTCAATTGAAAAAAAAAAAAAAAGAAAGAAAGGAAAATTCCAGGTTACAGATCTTCAAGTTTGCCCTGTCCTGTTCAACATCTTTACTGACGATCTGGACAAGGGGATTGAGTCCAGCATCAGTAAATTTGAGGATGACACCAAGCTAGGAGCAGGTGTGGATCTGTTGGAAGGTAGGAGAGCCCTGCAGAGGGACCTGGACAGGCTGGATAGGTGGGCAGAGGCCAATGGGATCAGATTTAACAAGGCCAAGTGCAGGGTTCTGCACTTTGGCCACAACAACCCCAAGCAGCACTATAGGCTGGGGACAGAGTGGCTGGAGAGCAGCCAGGCAGAAAGGGACCTGTGGGTACTGGTGGATAGTAGGCTGAAGATGAGCCAGCAGTGTGCCCAGGTGGCCAAGAGGGCCAATGGCATCCTGGCCTGTAT
>WAAF01001129.1:0-13793 GCA_013400475.1 Tricholaema leucomelas | reverse complement strand
GCACCCTTGGGTGCATCTCATCAGGGCCCATGGACTTGTGAATGTTTAATTTGTGTAACTGATCCTTAACCCAGTCTGCACTGACCAGTGGGGAGCATTCCCTCCTCCAGGCTTCCTCTCCTTCATCCAGGGTCTGGAGTACATAGGAGAGTTCAGTCTTAGGTGTAAAGACTGAAGCAAAGAAGGCATTCAGCAACTCTGCCTTCTCTGCATCCTCAGTTATCAAGGCTGCCTCCTCGTTCAGCAGTGGCCTCACACCTTCCCTGTTCCTCCTTTTGCTACTGATGCATTTGAAGAAGGCCTTCCTGTTCTACTTCCTTTGCCAGCTTCAGTTCCAAGAGGGATTTGGGCTTCCTTGTAGTTTTTCTACAAGCCCTGACTACTTCTCTGTAGTTCTCCCAAGTGACCAATTCCTTCTTCCATGAATTGTAAGATTCCTTCTCCCCTGAGATTTCCTTCAGGAGCTCCTTACTCAACCATGCAGGTCTCCTAGCAGGTCTACATGATTTTTTACTCAGGGGAACACACCTGGCTTGGGCTTGGAGGAAGTGGTCTTAAAAAATTAGCCAACTTTATTGGGCTCCTTTAACCTCCAGAGCCTTACCCCATGGGATTTCTCCAAGCATGTCCCTGAAGAGCACAAAGTTAGTTTCTATTGAGAAAATAATTTATTTAAATCCCCTCTCAGTCTTTCCTTCTCCTTTTTCTGATGCCCTCGAGGTTGGCAGTTTGATGTCTCTTTTATCATGAGCAGTGTTCTGAAATAAAAGCAGAATCACCTTTGTTAACTGTGGAACCATTATGAACTAAACAGTTACAGAAACTACTTGAATATGGGGCAGAACAGGTGATGATTAACTCTTGGGTTTTGTCACAAGGAATATTTGCCAATTAGTCAAATCTCTTCACTGCTTATGGTCCTTCCTCTCCTACTCCCCCCCTCCCAGCAGCTCCTCAAAGCCATGATCCTGAAATCTTTGTTTTATCTAACCATATTTAACTCATTTGACCCAGCATATTCTTGTATGTATTTCAGCAGTGGTAATGTGCTGCAGTGAGACCAGCACCATGTCGTTTGTATGTTAGTTTTATCTAAAGGAGGAAATTTCCCTTTCGAAGCAACTTCTACCAAAAGGCAAAAATACAGAGCCAAAAGTGGTGTAACAGGACCTGCCAAAGGTCACAACATGGGCCAGCAGCAGGGTACACATCCCTTTGTAGCACCCCTCAACTGTAAGATTGTTATTGGTACATGGAGTTCATTTGGGAGTCCTGTAAGAGCTGGTACTCAGCAACCACCTAGTCAAAAAGAAAATCAGGATATATCAAGAGCAGCACTACCTATTTTCACAGAATCAGAGCCTGGCCTAGGCTGGAAGAGACCTTAGAGATCATCTAATCCAGCCTCCCTGCAGTGGCCAGGGACACCTCTCAACTAGACCAGATTACTCAAGACCCCATCCAACTTGGCCTTGAACATCTCCAGGGAGGCAGCATCCACAACTTCTCTGGACAATCCATTCCATGATCTTGCCACTCTTGTAGTGGTCCACTCCAAACCCATTCTCCTTCAATTTAAGTCACTTTCACCTTGTCCTGTTGGTGGACACTCATGTAAAAAGTCCCTCTCCAGCCATCCTGTAGGTCTCCTTCCAGTATTGAAAGGCAGTTATAAGGTCCCCCCAGTGTCTTTTCTTCTCCAGGGTGAAAAATCCCAATTCCTTTAGCCTATCCACATAGCAGAGGTGTTCCAGCCCCTGGATCATCTTTCTGGCCCTTCTCTGGACTTGTTCCAATGTGTCTGTGTCCCTCTTATGGTGGGGACTATTTGTTTTGACTATAAATAAATAGTCAAATGCTGCAAAGGACAAAGAAGCACCTCTTTGCATGTCTGCTATGGCCCCATTTCCAAATGAAATGGGTATCGTCTGTTCTGTGTCCAAACACTCATCAAGCAGATGGGATTTGTAACAGCCCTGTGCTTCTCTGCTGCACTGAAGTTTTCTGCTTCCAGCCATGTCTCATGGGCTGGTCTGTGCTCTGTCCTTGTTGAGAAGTTACCTCTTGCAGATGTCCAAGCCAGGCATGCACTGTTTGGTGTGTTTCACTTGACACCTTTCTTTGAAATAGCCCTGTGATGGTTTGGGTGTTCCCTGCCCCCCTCCCCTCCTGCTTTAGAAATCACCCAGACTAGACTCAGCTGGCTCTGGAAATTAAATGAAGCTTATTATTTACAGCTTAGCAAAATATACAAGCAGGTATTTACAGTATATACAGAAATACACAAGGTAAAAGGTAGTACAGACACACAACAGCCCTCCCAGAAGCCTGAGTCCCCAGGAGGGGCTCCCAACTGCCTCTTCACCTTCCCCCTACCCCTCTAAACCTTACCCCAGTCCCAAGGAAGAATGGAGGTTTGGCCAGGGGGTTAGGAAGCAAAGTGGATTAGCCAAAGAAACGGCAGAGAGGGGTGAGGTTAGAGATGCAGCTCAGCCAGTTCCCCAGCAGAAGTAGTTGTGCCTTATCTGTGTTTTGATTCTTGTTTTTATACATCTCAGCAAGCCAATGAGTGAGGTAGACATCAGCCTTGTTTTCTTTCCGCAGCCTATAATCTAGTTCTTCTCACCAAAACATTCTAGCTGGCTTCAAACTAGCACAACCTCTTGTATTGCAAAACCAGAGCATTCAGCAAATCCTGACTGCATCGACTTTTTTTGTGGGCCATGGAGATTATGCTGGCACAGGATTATTTCTTGTTCTGTGTTCTAAGGTAGACAGGATCACAGGTCATTCAGAATTTGCTGTCAATTGCGGGACTTTCATTTTTCATTCCCTCTCCACTCAGCCCAGACCAAATGCCTCCATGTTGTGAGACATACACTCACCTGGCAGGCCACAGAATTATGCCCAAGATTATCAAAATACTGCCTGATTGAGAGGCTAGCACAGTAAGACATGAGGTCTTGTGGTTTTGATGCCTTTGAGGCATTTCTGCAGTGTGTCAGGTTGGGCACTCATAAAGACTTCTCACTTTGGAAGTTTGTTGTACAGCTAAGAATGGTCACCAGTGGCATGGGTGAAAGGCAAACATCTCTCCTTTCTAGGGTGAAGCCGTGCACTTAAGCACTTAGCAGACAGATCTGCTGTTTTAGTTTTAACANGAGGTGGTGGAGTCACCGTCCCTGGGGGTGTTCAAGAAATGCCTGGCTGAGGCACTTAGTGCCATGGTCTAGTTGACTGGATAGGGCTGGGTGCTAGGGTGGACTGGATGATGTTGGAGGTCTCTTCCAACCTGGTTGATTCTATTCTATTCTATTCTATTCTATTCTATTCTATTCTATTCTATTCTATTTCTCAATAGGAAGGATGACTAATACAATGTCCTCCTATGGTTTTGTGTAGCAGACATTCATGTTGGAGTCAGAGCGTGCATTTGTATCTTCATTTTGAAATGTGTTCTCTTCGCAGTTGAACTTAAAAGGGCCCGGAGCCAGCAGAGCATCTGGCATGATGCATTTGTTCCACTTGGTTTAAGTTGGAACCAAATGATGTTTCAGTTTTGCTCAAAGAATATGTTTTCCTCAAGCCAACTCTCAAGAAATAAATTTAATTCAATTAAGTAAAGTGTTCCATTCTTTAGCAGATTTCCAGCTGTTGAGAACATTGATTTCAGACCTTATCTGCTCAATATTACTTAGTAAGTCACAAAGCTTTCCTGAAACACAAAACAAACCCCCAAATGCTACATACTACAGTCCCGAGCCAGGCTAAGTAGAATTACACCCCCACACAGGCCGAGTCCAAAGAACCTTGTGTTTGTAACCCACCCACAACTGTCCTAAGGACTGAGAGGAATGAGACAAGACAATAGTAACAGTTTAAGATACATCATTCACTTTAAATAAATTTCATGCACTGTTTGTGGTTGTTTTTTTTTCCCCACTCCCATTATTGTCTCTTTGCCAGTCTGATGACCTGGATGGGAAAGGGCTCAACACAAAGGAGTTGAATGCTTTGAGTGGCAAGGCTGCGGTACTTTTTGCTGGACTACAAGTTTCTAACTGCCATGGTGGCCCAAGCATAGGAACATTTTCCACTACAGACAGGCTACACTCCTACTGAAAACAGGCACTGAGCATCCACAGAGCACATCTAGCTCATCTCAAGACCTACACTGAGCATCCTGCAAGGGGAAGACAAAATATGAACTAACCAGGACTGTAGATACCAGGTCAAAATTAAAGAAGCAAAGGGAGACAGATGAACAGCTGTGAATCCTACACTCGATCTCCATGAAGGATCTAAGACACAGGAAAATGTCACCTAGAAGAAGCTCTGCTGGGAAAGACACTCAGGCTTGGAAACAGAGAAATACCTCTGTAGTGGGTTGGGAACTTCCCCTCCTGCCAATTAAAACTTACCAGATCAGCTCAGACAGGTTGGAAATAAAATGAAGCTATATTTACAGTAAAGCTAAATTTAAAAGCATATCTACACAGTATATTTACATGTATTTACAATTATATGTCATTTAGAAAGAATATAGAGATCCAAATTCCCTCCCAGACAAACAAAATAATCTCAGAAGTGGCTTAATGCCAGCCTCTCTCTCAGACAGAAAACAACCAGCAAGGCTTACTAGTTATCTGGTCAGCCAAGGTTAATGGAAGAGATCAGAGCAGAACAAAGGAAAAAGGAGAAGCATCCCAGAGGAAAGAGGGACAAGCTGTGCTTTGGCTTTTTCTCCCTTTTAGCAAACCAGTGAGTGATACAGACTTTGTCATGATTATTTTTTTATAACCGGTGACCTAATTTCTCTCATTAGAATATTCCAATAAGCCTTAAACCACTACAACCTCCCAGCCTCCACCAGCAGCCCCAAGTCCAGATATCACAGCACCTGCAGAGCCACAATCAAATCTGGTATGCTAATTATTTAATATTTTTCTGCTCTGAAGGAAAATCTTGCCATGAACTCTACACCACCCTGAATAATTTGTTCCCTGATAGAAACAAGAGCTCTCATTGTAGGTGCTAGTGCTGGGGTAAGGAAAGCATCTGGGCGACTGTGGAAGACGCAGGTGAGCAGATAGTTAATCAAGAAGCACAGAGAAAAAACAGATGGCATTAAGGAAGAAATGTGGATGCAGGAAGCAGAGCAGAGAATTGCAGAATGTTAAGGATTGGGAAGGACCTCTGGTCCTGCCAGAGAAGGTTCTCCAAGAGCAGGTTGCACAGGAGTGTGTTGAGGCAGGCTTTGAGTGACTCATGGACCATTTCCAGTGGTCTCATTACCAGAGGTTCCAGGACAGAATGGAGGGTGGTCAGAGTACCCTCTCTCAGAGACATTAAGTGAACATGGGATGGAGAAAGTCCTGCAGCTATGGAGAAAGTCCTTGCCTGGTGGTTGAGGGCCCTAAGTCATCCTCAAGCCAGCCGCAGCATGACCAGTCCCTGGGTGAGCCACTCATTCCTTAGGGTCATGCCAAGACACTTCTAGACTTACCTACAGTCACCTGACCTGACTTCTGTACACA
Organism: Tricholaema leucomelas; assembly: GCA_013400475.1. Lineage (NCBI taxonomy): Eukaryota > Metazoa > Chordata > Aves > Piciformes > Lybiidae > Tricholaema lacrymosa > Tricholaema leucomelas. The sequence goes on along the minus strand of WAAF01001129.1, from coordinate 8,256 downwards.
AGATGGATGAGGTTGTTTTTGTGGATCTTGCTGATGACATTTGTTGAAGTATAGAGTCTGTTTGTGGGAAAACTGTGAAAGGAGGATGTAATCAACTCACATCAGGCTGAAGCAAGAGAAGAGAGGTTCAGCTACAATGGTTACTCATAGAATCAACCAGGTTGGAAGAAACCTCCAAGATCATCCAGTCCAATCTATCCAAACTATCCATCCAGTCCAACCTATCCAACCAAGATCATCCAGTCCAGCCTTATCCAATCAACTAGACCATGGCACTAAGTGCCTCATCCAGGATTTTCTTGAACACCTCCAGGGACAGCAACTCCACCACCTCCCTGGGCAGCCCATTCCAATGCCAATCACTCTCTCTGGCAACAACTTCCTCCTAACATCCAGCCTATACCTCCTCCAGCACAACTTGAGGCTGTGTCCCCTTGTTCTATTGCTGGTTGCCTGGGAGAAGAGACCAACCCCCACCTGGCTACAACCTCCCTTCAGGTAGTTGTAGACAGCGATGAGGCCAGCCCTGAGCCTCCTCTTCTCCAGGCTAAACAACCCCAGCTCCTTCAGCCTCTCCTCACAGGGCTGTGTTCCAGGCCCCTTCACCAGCTATTCTCAAAACAGAGCTGCTCATATCTACTTAAAAACATAGTCCCAAAGGAAACCGTATCGGTCATGTCTCAGGAGCTTGTAAGAATCTGCCCCAGATCTGCCAGTTGAGGTCACAGGTGTGCTGGTACTTGAAGTCCCATAGATAGTTCTGGAGTATTTTGTGTGCATTTGAGTTTTATCTGCTTTCTGCTGCTGGTGGTGCGGAAGGAAAAGTCTATCTGGAAATACTTCTACACAATGTGGCTGAGCTTTATAATTTGGGGCTTTTGAATAAAGCTGCTGCTTGCTGCCCATTTGTTGGTGTCTGCTAGGAGCAGCTTAGGGTGAGCTGCACCCAATTGGATCTGTGGGGCATATTTCTGCTCCTCATGAAACACTCTTAACCCTTGCCTCATGAGGGTCTCTCACTTGCCTAAGAAAAACCCACCCAAGACCTCCAGCATCTTGCTGAGATCCTCCTTGCTCTGCATAGAAAGCACCTCACTTTATTTTTTGTGTGCTGCTGCAAAGTAGCTTCTTTCCCACAGGTGAGAAAGTCAATGAGTTTGTTCAAAGCCTGCTGAGCAGGATCTGTTGGCATGCTTCAGCATCTTCTGCTTTTCAGGGGTACCATTTGTGTCACTGAGATGTCGCTGCACCCACAAACAGGAGAGCAGGTGTGGCCTGGCAAAGAGATTTGCAGAGGATGAGGGTGGAGGAAGATGCTGAGAGAGACTGATGAGAACACTATGGCATTTCAGTGGCTTCTCTGGTGTTGTGGTTGGCTAGTTTAAATGTGTTGCCCAGGGCCCCATCAAGCCTGACCTTGAATGTCGTCAGGGACTGGGCCCCCACAGCCTCCCTGGACAGCTTGTTCCAGTGCTCCACCACTCTCAGAGTAAAGAGCTTCTTCCTAATGTCCAGTCTAAATCTAGCCTTCTCAAGTTGCCTCTTGTCCTGCTGCTGCATGCCCTTGAGAAAAATCCCTTCCCAGCTTTCTTGTAGGCCCCCTTCAGGTACTGGAGTGTTACTGTAAGGTCTACCTGGAGCCTTTTCTTCTCCAAACTGAACAACCTCAACTCTCCCAGCGGGTCTTCACATGATATGGGCTCCAGCCTTCTGTCCATCTATGTGTACCCTCTCCATCAGGTCCATGTCTCTCTTGTTTTGAGGACTCCAGAGCAGTACTCTGGGTCACCAGAGACATCACCAGAGCAGACTAAAGTGACAGAATCACCTCTCTCAATCTGCTGGCCATGCTTCTTTGGATGCAGACCAAGATGTAATTTGTCTTCCGGGCTGCAAGTGTGCATTGTTGGCTCTCATCCACCACTACCCCAAGTCCTTTCCTGCAGGGCTGCTCTCCATCACATCCTTCCCCATCCTGTATTAATAATGATAATTGTTCCAACCTGGGTGCAAGGCCCTGCACTTGGCCTTGTTGAACTTCATGAGGTTCACCTGGCCAAATTCTCCAGCTTGTCTAGGTCCCTCTGATCAGCATCAGCTTGGTGTCATCTGCAGACTGCACTTGATCACACTGTCTATATCATCTCTTTTCATTTGATGATGTGAGCACAAACCCCAGTAGGACACCACTTGTCACCCACCTCCATCTGGACTTTGAGCCATTGAGCACTACCTTCTGGATGCAGCCATCCACCCAACTCCTTATTCACCAAACAGTCCACTGATTGAATCTGTATCTCTCCAACTTGAAGAGAAGAGTATTGTGGGAGACTGTGTCAAAGGCCTTGCAGAAGTCTATATGAGATGATGTTCGTTGCCTTTCCCTTGTCAACTGATGCAGCCCCTCCATTGCAGAGTACTCCATGCCATATGTGGTACAAATCCTGATCACTTTGTATGTAATGAAGAGTGAGAAGAGCTGTTTCAGTCTGTAAAGCTCTCAGAGTAAGCTCATACCATAGGGGTAGAGGCTGAGGAGCAAGGAATGCCCTGCCCTTGAGAGGGAAAAGTGTACAGTTTTGCTTTACACCATTTTGAATCCCCGCTGCACACAGTGTACTTGTCTTCGTGCCAGGTGCCAACACTCAGAAGTGGAGCAGAGCTCCCTACAAACTTTTCTGGGGGTGGTTTCTTCAGAACTGCCTACAGAGCTCTGAGTCACGCCTGGTTTTGGTAGGTGTGTTTGTAGGCAGGTCTGAAGAAACTACCACAGATCACTAGGTCACTCATCTTTCCCTGGAAGGAGCCCCAGTGCTTTGAACAGAAACATGACCTACAACTCAGGGTGGGGGTTCCATTCCTCAGTGCTGCTTGAAGCAGCAATGTGGGATTACCTTTCCAGGAGGCAGAGCACACGGTGCTGTTACTGCTTCTGAGTACTATTCACAGGGATATTTCAACAGGACATTGAAGACCAGGAAGACAGCAGGGAAAAGTTCTGTGAGTGGATTAAGTGTCTCTTGCTTTGACACCTAGGCTTTGAAAATTATTTGGCTGTGTCCTGAGCAATGGTCTGGGACCACTCTTGGTCATGGGAAGGTATTGCTATACTTTGAAAACCTGTATCTCAGGTCAGGTATGAGATGTCCAAAATCATAATTTTCAAAGCCAAACCCACTTCAAAACTCTCACTCTAGTTCTAGAGTTGTGCTCTGTGCTCTTTTCCAGTGAGATTCCTCTTTCTACACTTCTTATCCAAGCTGTTTTTAATGTAGATGGTTGATCCATGGAAAGAGATTATTTAATCCTTAGAAAAAAAAAAGATATTTGGGGGGGAAAAAAAGGAAATTTAAAGAACAAAACAAAAAAAAACCACAAAAAAACCTCAAACAACAACAAAAATCCCAAACCCCACCAAAACAAGCCAATAAAACCCCCCCAAAAAACCAAAAACCAACCAACCAAACAACCAGCCAAAGAAAAAAAAAACCAAACCAACCAACCAAAAACATCTCTGCTGTTCAGATGTGCTCCAGGGCAGTTTGTGATGAGAGAACAGTGGGACAGAAGCTTAAAAGTGTGTGATAAAGACAGAGTGATGTATCTTAAGAGCATATATCATTGTGCTGTGCTTTACAAATCATCTAGGAAGCACAACTTAAAAGTCCTTCCTGCCACAGACATTAGAGAACCTATCAGCTGCAAGGACACAAATTGTGTTTCCACACTGCAAGACTGGGAGACATGTAGGGTATTGGTGGCAGGTGTTCTTTTTGAGGCACCTTACCACTGAGATCCACTAGGCCTGAAGAATGGGTGACAATGAGACACTGGACATCCTGGGATGAGAAAAGAGGAAGAGGAAGGAAGAGAAGGCAGTTGATGGGCCACTGGTGTATGGAGGTTTGGCTTCTCACCTGTTCTCTGCCAACATGTAATTAGATGACCTCAGCAAGACACTCCTCCTTTCCATGGCTCAATTTATATTTCTATTCAGTGAGCACAAAAACAGCTACTGCTTGATAATGTTCTTCCACAACCATTGGCACAGAACAACGTCAGATTGGTGCTCAGCACTTGGAACAAGCACTCTCCTTGGGAGAGGTGCTCTGTAGGGAGATGAAATGTTTCCACCTTTTCCTGCCATGTCACAATAAAGCAGAGCACCACGGCATAATTGCTGATCATCGCCTGACCTTCCAACTGATTTACCTGCAATCCAGTCACCAAAGAATGATTCCTCTCCCATTCAAGTTTTGAATTGGTGGGTTTTGGTTTTGGGGTTTTGTTTGTTTGTTTGTTTGTTTGGTTTGGTTTGTTGTTGTTGTTTTTTTCATTTCCAAAGCCAGGCACCAAACACAAAAGCATTAAAGACACAGTTCCTACCCATGATATGGAACACCAGCATTATGAGATGTGGGGAAGCTGTGCTGGTGTATGTGATGGTTTGAGTGTTACCCGCCCCCTTCCCCCCCAGTTTAAGATAATCACCCAAACCAGACTCAGCTGATGGAAATTGAAGCTATATTTACAGCTTAGCACAATATACAAGCAGGTATTTATAATATATACAGCTATATATAGAAATATACAAGTTAAAAAGTAATACAGAAACACAACAGACCTCCCGGAAACCAGAGTCCCCAGGAGGGGCTCCCAACCACCCTTTCACCTTCTTCCCACCCCTCTACCTTACCCCAGACTTTGCCTTATGTTCAAGCTGAGTTTTGAGGATCAGACAGGGATGTTAGGGAGCAGAAGGATTAGTCAGGCAGGTTAGAGAGAGAAGGGCAGCCTCGAAGTCCAGAGAGAGAATGTGTTATTTATGTTTGTGTTCTTGTTCTTATACATCTCAGCAGGCCTATAAGTGAAGTAGACATCACTGTTGTTTCCTTTTCACAGCCTATAATCTAATTCTTCTTACCAAAATATCCCATCTAGGCTCAGACTAGCGCAGTATATAATGCATGGTCAGATTGGCAAGAACCACAGCAGTGATTCAGTTCTGCTTGGTTCCCCGTGAAAACGGTCTCAGTTTTGCAAAGCTCTCATATTTGTAAGAGATTGCACTGTGCATTTTGTACCTCACTGTAAATGTTATTTAGGGGGAGATTCCTGAGGTCAGTTTCACTGCCAGACAGAACACTGTGTAATTTATACCACTACACTCTTTGTGTTAGGAAACCACATAGGTGTTTTTTCCTTCTGCCACTTGAAGCCAATAGTACAGGAAACAGCTAACGGAGAAGCTGGATGGGGAGTGAAGGGGGCCAGGCCTTGGCTGTCATCACTGCAAGTATCAGAAGTGAGATCTATAATGACATGTCTCTGTAGAATACACAGAATCACAGAATCTTAGACGTTGGAAGGGATCTTCAGAGATCAGGTTCAACCCTGCTGCCAAGGCAGGATCACCTAGGGTAGTCCACACAGGAATGCATCCAGGCAGGTCTTCAAACTCTCCAGAGAAGGAGACTCCACAACCTCTCTGGACAGCCTGTTCCAGTGCTCTGTCACCCTCACTGTTGAGGTGAAACCCTTTATGTTCCAGTTTGTAGCCGTTGCTACTTGCCCTAGTGCTGCACACCACTGAAGGGATTGGTCCCATCCACTTGACACCCACACTTCAGATATTTATAGGCATTGATCAGATTCCAGCTCAGTCTTCTCCAGACTAAACAGCCCCAGGGCTCTCAGTCTCTCTCCATAACGGAGATGCTCAAGTCTCCCAGTCATTCTCATGGCTCTCCACTGGACTCTCGCCAGCAGGTCCCTGACTCTCTTCAACTGGAGAGCCCAAAACTGGACACAGAATTCCAGATGTGGTCTCACCAGGACAGAGCAGAGGGGAGAAGAACCTCCCTAGACCTGCTGGACACACTTTTCCTGATGCACCCCAGGACACCATTGTCTATCTTAGCCACAAGGGCACATTGTTGGCCCGTGCAGAACTTGCTGTCCACCAGGACTCCAAGGTCTTTCTCCATGGAGCTGCTTTCCAGCAGGGCAGCCACCAACCTGTACCGGTGCCTGTTGTTATTGTTCCCCAATATTCAGTATGCGCAATGCATACTGGACACACATCATAGAACTGGGAGGCAATGAATTGCTCTCTGATGGAGGTTTGTGTCCTCTGTATTGATTGCATTTGGATGTGAACTACTGAGAGGAGTTTTAGCCTACTCATTTCAGTCTGGCATTATGCTCCTCCTGACCACGCTTAAAAACACTCACTAGGATGGGATAGATATTTTCATGACTCATTTTTCTCAATCTCCCTCTTTCCAACTGATACTGTTTAGATAAACAATGAATATTCACTGGCTTTGAGCAAAAAGGACCTTCTTACCTGATGGGTCAGGCTCTCACCTGCTCTGTGGAAAACCTCTCAGGTCCCTGCTCCAATGATTAATTCACCATTTATCCAAAGGGAAGAAGCTCTGTCAGAGGAGATTAGAGCACACTGATTTTCTAAGCCTGAATCCAGGTGTTCTCATGTGGTATAGACTTGAGACTCGAGTCCCAGGCCTGGACAAGCCAGAGCACAGACTACTACTGCATGGTTTTTGCCTCTGAGGTTTCTTGCTGCCTTTGTAGATGGGTGTCGTGGGTTGAGTTGAATCTGCTGTTGTTATTCATATTATGCTAAAGTCACACCAGCTTCAAAAATGAAAGTGCTGTCTGGAGCTAAGTATTATGGGGCTTGAAGTTTAAATTGTAGCATGGGAGGCTTTCTGTTCCAGTTGCTGCTTCTGGGGTTTGGTTTTCTAGAGAGCAAACAGGGACTGAGACTTCTCCAGGGCTGAAAGGATGGAGGCGCTCCCACGTATACAGAGCTAATTTATGCTGGAAAACAGCACTTACATCTCACCTTCCAGCCATTAGGCCTACAAAAGAAACCTACATCCAACCCCCATTTACCAGCTTTGCCCACTTTTCCTGACACAGTCCAGTGGCAAAACCCCCCAAATTTCTCCAAGTGCTGTGCCTTCAATAGGGTCATAGGCTGGGGTGAGGCAGACTGCCCACACCATGGCTGCACATACCCTCTGCAGGTAACAGCAAGGAGGGCTTACATGTCTTTGCTTTAACCTGTCCCCAGATTGCTCCAGACTTAGATGACTTGATAGGAGTCTTATCAGGTGCTGTTGGTGCATGTAAAGTTCACCAAAACTAGGGACCATCCCTCAGTCATGTCACCAGGCTTGGGCTCAGATTATAGTCAGTCAGCACTTCTTATCTTGCAAAAGCTCTGGGCAATCAAATGTGACTCTACAACAACAACAGAAGTCTCCTGAGAGCAGCAGAAAACAACTTCTTTGTCAGTGAATCTTGAGTACATTAGGATGATGCTGAGATACTTACTTGCTGCAGGTGAATGCACTCTCATAGGTCCCAAAAGTAACTTTCTGATCACAGTCTTGCTTGCATGTCAACATCTTCTTTAGTACTGAAATCGGGCTTCATTAAAGCACATTTGGTGATATAGAGGTAGCTGAGTGTGCAGTTTGACCTGGCTGACAACTAAGCCCTGCACAGCCACTTGCTTACTGTCCTTGTGGTGGGATAGGGGAGAGGATCAGAGAAGTAAAACTCATGGGTTGAGATAAAGACAGCTCGATAGGTAAAGCAAATGCTATGCATGCAAGGTAAGCAAAATAAGGAATTAATTCACCACTTCCAATCAACAGGTAGGTGTTGAGCCATCTCAAGGAAAGCAAGAGTTCCATCACACAGCTGTCATGAAAGATACACATCCTGGCTTGCCCAGGAATGATCCCATTGTCCCCCTCCCTCTGCTGGGGGTGAGGGGAGGCAGAAAGCAGAGCGCAGGGTGAAGACAAGACTTACCTAGACTTGTACTTCCCAAATAAGGGAAAGCAAGCTCTTGACTTCACCTAATATGGTCAGGTTTGGTAAAATGCCATTCTGAATGGTGAATCTTTGTGGTCCAAGAGGCTGTCACGTTTTGGGTAATCACTAAATAGGCTTTTGCCACATGGCTTTTTTGCTTTTTGCTTTTACTTTTGCTTTGTCTGCTCTGCCCTGCCACATTATGCTCTGCTTTGCCTGCAATGACTTTCAAGACATGAACAGAATTCCCTTCAAGCTTTGGGTACTGAGACTGTTTTGTAAGTATTTCAAAGCCTCTCTCTATGAAATTCTGTAATGAGATTCTATTGTGCCTTTCTGCCTTAGTAGCTGTCGTGGAGGGCCCATAGGCGTGAAAACAGACTTGCATATGCCTTGCCTTGC
>WAAF01001124.1:140115-227947 GCA_013400475.1 Tricholaema leucomelas | reverse complement strand
GCTAGCTAGGCTCAAACTAGCACACCCAGATGTTGTGTTGGGCCCAAGGACAATTAGAGGGTCAGACAGGAGAGTTAGGAAACAGATGGATTAGTCAAAGATGGCAGGTTAGAGAGACAAACACAGCTCAAAGCCCAGATACTGACTGTCTTATCTATATTTACTATCTTGTTCTTATACCTGTCAGCAAGCCTATGAGTGAAGTAGACATCACCATTGTTTCCCTTTCACAGCCTGTAATCAAGTTCTTCTCACCAAAACATTCTAGATAGCTTCAAACTAGCACAAATGCTCTATGGATTTTCAGCTCACGTTCTTGCCCAAAGTAGGCAGATTTTAAACCTTAGTCATCACTCTGAGGGAAATTTGCCATGGAGAAAAGGAGGAAACTTTTCATGCAGAGGGCAGGAAGACACTGGTCCAGGCTGCCTAGAGGGATGGGAGATGTCTCATGGCTGGAAACCTGTGTCTAGATTCTAATTCAAATTTCCCAGAGACCCAAATATAGCTGATAGAACCAATGACAACTCATAGGATGTCCCTCCCTCTCCCCGCTTCTCTCCCAAAGAAAAGGAAGTAGATGGAGAGAGAGGAAAAAGGTAAGCACACCCAAACAAATAATCTCACTGTGATTTGGAAGTTAAAAGAAGAAAAGTTCAACAATAAATAAAAGGTATATGAGGTAGGGAAGTTGCAAAAGGTATAGGGAAGGGAAAACAAGGTACAAAATAGGTAAATATACTACCAGATTTGATGGCAATGGGTTCTGTCCGCCTCGTGGTGATGGCTACGTAGTAAAACACAGAGCAGCAGGAGACAGGAACGGTGATTGCTGGTGAGCAGGAAGGCAGGAGAGTGAAAGCAAGCATGAAGTCCCCCTGCTTTTATGGATCTTAGATAGNTCAAGACCAATCCCCCAAGTGGGTTAACCCTGTACATTCCACCCATTCGTTAGACCATTTCCACCTTCCTGCAGACAGTCTCCTTTTCCAAAAAATAGGAAAATGGGTCCATGTATTAAGAGTTCTTAAGTCCTTCTTGGTCCCCGGCTGTATCCCAAGGCGCTGTGCTTCTCCAGTGCAGGTTGGTGAAGTGAGCTGTGAGCAGGACAGGAACGTGTATTAAGAGTCAGGGAAACAGAAACAGTTCTTGTGGGAAACTCAGGAAACAGTCTTTTCTTCTGGAGGGAAAACAGGAACAGTTTTTCACTGTAGGGCATCAGGGAAACACACCTTGTTGTGATGATGTAGAGCTCCTCTGGATCGCTGCTTGTATGGTGTGGATTCTGGTGGACACCTTGTGATGATGTAGACTTTCTCTGGATTGCTGCTTGTCTGGTGTGGATTCTGTTGGACCTGTTGCGGTGAGAGTGTAACTAGAAAAGAAACTTGTAACCACTTATAACTATTATACAATTATTACACAACTATTATACCATTACTGTACAACTATGATACAAGATTACATGTAACCAACTCTGAGATATAGACCTTCTCAGCTAAAGTGAGGATTCTCTGGAGAACACATTCAATAGCACCAGTTTCAGCATTACCCAGTATGTGTGACCAGGACCCTCTGCAGATACCACCCCTTTGATAGGCTTGCCCTCAGGAGCACCCCACGCAGTTCTCCCCAGTACGTTCCTTTCACAGACCACAGGAACTCCATCTCCCTCAACTATGGGCAATAAGGATAACTGAGCAGGACCAGCTCTGTTGACTGATTCCCTGCTATTCACCAGCCAGGTGGCTTCTGCCAGGTGTTTCTGCCAGTTTTTAAAGTTCCACCCCCCATAGCTTTCAGGGTGGTTTTCAGCAGGCCATTGTGATGTTCAATCTTTCCTGCAGCTTGTGGATAGTATGGGATGTGGTAAACCCATTTGATCCCAGGTGCTTACAAGCTTGTCCTTGAAATGGGTCCCGTTACTTGACTCTATTCTCTCTGGGGTACCATGTCTCCACAGGATGTGGCTCCACAGACCCAGAATGGTGTGTTACGGGCAGTGGCATGAGGTGCTGGGTAGGTTTCCAGCCACCCTGTGCTTCCCTCCACCATGGTTAACACATACTGTTTCCCACTGGGAGATTGAGGCAGAGTGATATAACCAATCTGCCAGGCCTCCCCATATCTGTACTTGGACCACCTTCCCCCATACCACAAAGTTTTCGTGCACTTAGCTTGCTCTATGGCAGCGCAGACGTCAGTGTCACGGATAACCTGGGCTATGGCATCCATGGACATGTCCACTGACCTGTCACAGGCCCATTGCTATGTGGCATCTCTCTTCCTTGCTGGCCAGAAGAGTCATGAGCCCACCAAGCTAAGAACAGTTCACCTTTGTATTTCCAGTCCAGATCTATTTGGGTGATGTGGGCCGCCGAGTCGGCTTGGTGGTTGTGCTGTTGTTCTTCAGTGGCTCCGCTCTTGGGGATGTGAGTGCTGATGTGGCTGGTTTTAACTGGCCATTTGCCCAGGTGTGCAGATATATCTCTCCAGAGGTCAGCAGCACAAATAGGCTTCCCCTTTCTCTGCCAGTCATTTCATTTCCATTCCTTCAGCCACCCCCCCCTTAAGGCATTTGCTACCATCCATGAGTCAGTGTAGATGTAGAGCACTGGCAGCTGTTCTTGTTCTGTAATGTCCAGGGCCAGCTGGATGGCTTTTACCTCAGCAAAATGGCTGGATTTGCCTTCTCCATCTCTTGCCTCTGCAACTCTGTGTGTAGGGTTCCAGACAGCCGCCTTCCATCGCCGCTTGCTGCCTACAAGACGGCAGGATCCATCTATAAACAGATCATATCCCTTTTCCTCATCAGGAAGGTCACTGTATGGGGGGAGCTTCCTCAGCACAGGCCACTGCCTTCTCTTCTGCTGGCTTTCCAAAGTCAGTGCCCTCTGGTCAGTGTGTGATGACTTCCACAATGCCTGGGCACTCAAGACTCCTCATCTAATCTCTCTGAGTTATTAGAGCCATCCACTTACTCCAAGTGGCATCTGTGGCATGGTGCAGAGTTGAATCTTTCCCTTTAAATATCCAAGTCAGGACTGGAAGCCTTGAAGCTAAAAGGAGTGGTGACTCCATTCCAATCACCTCAGAAGATGCTTTAACTCCCTCATACACAGCTAGAATTTCCTTTTCTGTGGGGGTATAATTGGCCTTTGAGCCTTTGTACATCTTGCTCCAGAACCTGAGTGGGCAGCCTCGTGTTGCATCAGGAGCTTTCTGCCATAAGCTCCATCTAGGACCATTCTCACTGGCTGCTGCGTAGAGGATGTTCTTAATCTCTGAGCCGGTTTGAACTGGTCCCAGGGCCATGGCATGGACCACCTCTCGTTTTATTTGGTCAAGTGCCACCTGCTGTTCAGGTCCCCACTCAAAGGTATTTCTCTTTCTTGTGATGTCAAAGAGAGCTTTCACAACCTGACTCTACCCAAGAATGTGCATTTTCCAAAAGCCCACAAATCCCAAGGAGGATTGCATCTCCTTCTGGTGAGTGGGTTCCACCATAGTGGCTACCTTATTCAACACATCCATAGGGATATGGCGCCAGCCATCTTGCCATCAAACTCCCAAAACTGGATTTCCCTAGCAGGCCCCTCCACTTTGCTTCTCTTTATGGCAAAACCAGCATCCAAAAGGATATTAAAGATCTTCTCACCCTTCTCGAAGACCTCCTCTGCTGTCTCACCCCATACAATGATGCCATCGATGAATTGCAGGTATTCAGGAGCTCTACCCTTCTCAAGTGCTGTCTGGATCATGCTGTGACAAATTGTAGGGCTGTTTTTCCATCCTTGAGGCAATCTATTCCACTGATATGGGACACCTCTCCAGGTGAAAATCAACTGTGGCCTACATTCTTCTGCAATGGGGATGGAAAAGAAAGCATTAGTGATGTCAATTGTGGCATACCATTTGACCTCTTTTGATTTCAGTTCATTCTGGAGCTCAAACGTATCAGGCACAGCTACGCTGATGGGAGGAGTCACTTCACTGGGATGAAATTTAACAAGGCCAAGTGCAGGGTTCTGCACTTTGGCCACGACAACCCCAAGCAGCACTACAGGCTGGGAACAGAGTGGCTGGAGAGCAGCCAGGAAGAAAGGGACCTGGGGGTATTGCTGGATAGCAGGCTGAAGATGAGCCAGCAGTGTGCCCAGGTGGCCAAGAGAGCCAATGGCATCCTGGCCTGTATCAGGAACAGTATGGCCAGTAGGACGAGGAAGGTTATTCTTCCCCTGTACTCACCACTGGTCAGGCCACACCTTGAGTCCTGTGTCCAGTTCCAGGCTCCTCAATTCAAGAGAGATGTTGAGGTGCTGGAACATGTCCAGAGAAGGGCAACAAGGCTGGTGAAGGGCCTGGAACACAAACCCTGCGAGGAGAGGCTGAGGGAGCTGGGGGTGTGCAGCCTGCAGAAGAGGAGGCTCGGAGGTGACCTCATTGCTGTCTACAACTGCCTGAAGGGAGGTTGTAGCCAGGTGGGGGTTGGTCTCTTCTCCCAGGCAACCAGCAGCAGAACAAGAGGACACAGCCTCAAGTTGTGCCAGGGGAAGTATAGGCTGGACGTTAGGAGGAAGTTCTTCACAGAGAGAGTGATTGGCATTGGAATGGGCTGCCTGGGGAGGTGGTGGAGCCACCGTCCCTGGAGGTGTTCAAGGAAAGACTAGATGAGGCACTTAGTGCTATGGTCCAGTTGACTGGATAAGGCTGGATGATAGGTTGGAATGGATGATCTTGGAAGTCTCTTCCAACCTGGTTGATTCGATTCTATTCTGTTCATTCATTCAGGCCTCTGAAGTCCATGGTCAGTCTCCATTCCCCGTTCTCCTTTCGCACTGGCCACGTCGGGCTGTTGAAGAGTGAGTGGCTCTTGCTGATGACAAGCTGCTTCTCCAGGCGGTGAATCAGCTGGTTTATGGGCAGCAGGGAGTATCTGTTGGCGTGGTATTGCCTGCGACGAACTATACGAGAAGCAATGGGTAACTTGACATCCTCTACCTTGGAGGTGCCAACCACAGAAGGGTCATCTGACAGGCCAGGCATGACAGACAGCTGCTCTTTATTGGCAGTCTCTACAGCAGCTATCCCAAAAACCCACCTGTTCCCTTTTGGGTCTTTAAAATACCCTTCCCCCAGAAAGTCAATCCCCAGGATGCAAGGTGCATCAGGGCCAGTTACTACGGAGTGCTTCTCCCGCACATTCCCAGTGAGGCTCCTCTCAGCCTGCAGTACAGTCAATTCTTGTGACTCCCCTGTGACTCCTGAGACTGTGTTGGTTTCTGTCCCCCTATGGCTGGAGGGTATCAGAGTGCATTGGGCACTGATGTCTACCAAAGCTCAGTACTTCTCTTCTTCAGAAGTGCCAGGCCGTTTCACAAACACATCCCAGGACACTCGATTTCCCTGTCCTCTGCCTGGCTGGAGACAAGACACTGCTAATGCTGAGCATTGTGACCGCATGGTCACATGGAGATGAATGGGGCAGAACCACCCCCTGGGCAAGAGGATTGCCTGAGGGACACTGGAACAACTCCTCTTCTGGAGGAGTTATTCCCTGTGGTTGCACCCCACAGTTCCCTCACTCTGGCCCATATAGCTGAGGTGGGCTGGCCATGCCATCTGCCCATGTTTTCCCCATGTTCACATAGTGTTCTCCACAATGAACCCCTAGACATCCCCTGTCTGGCTTGGGCTGGTCTCCTATGAAGAGAAGGAGGAGTATGGCAGTGTGTGTTTCTAACAGCTGAGACCTGTAAACATTCAGAAGGTGAAGAGTAGTCATCCTCTGCCTTCTGCAGGTCAGAGACAGAGGCCTTAAGCTCATTCACATCTCTGGCAGGGGTTTCTACAGCTGATATCAGGGCCTTTCTGGAGACACTGTCTTCAAACTGCCTCAGGTCATTACCAAATTCCTGGACAGTTGGAAGATTGTTCAGGTCTCTGCCCAAGAGCAGTCCTCCCAGTGTGTGTGCGTCTGTGGAAGGGGCACCTTGGGTCAATTTCTTTATGGGAGCTGGCTTCACAGGGACATCATCAGGGTCCAGAGGCAGTTGGCCATTTCCATAGATTCTCTCTTGTACAGCCATTTGCCTCAGGTACGTGACTCTGTTCCATATTAGCCCACTTGAGAGGGTGGAAAATCATGTCATCCTTTGAGGGGTATCAGCGTCTCACAGCTGTGAGGAGTCCTGCCCAAAGCGTGTGTGCGCCATCCAGCCTCCCCAGCTCTTTATCAACACCCCCGTCCCTCAACAAGGGCCCCAACTGCTTAGCTTCCCCCTGATCTAAATCCACGGTTTCCGCCCCTCCATCCCAGCAGCTCAAGAGCCTGGCTTAGAGAGATTGCCCATTCGCTCTGGCATGCTCCTGCCACGTTTGCCTGATTTCCTTTCTGGGCATGGATGTGATCATTACCATCTCGCTATCAGGTCCGTTCCCATCCGGTGTGTGTTGCTGGGGGATGCTGGTTCCCGCAGAGCTTCCTTCCGTTGGATTCGTGTCTGAGAGAGGTCTGTCCGTCCTTTGTACCTTGATTCTGTGGGTTGTGACAGGTGCAAGAGAGAGTGAGTGCTCCAAGATCATTATCTTGGGTGGGGGGGGGTGTGTGCGGAGCTTGGGGCAGAACCTGGGGTGAGGCTCAGGGTAGAGCCGCGCTTGGAACAAGGACCACCCCATTGCAGCCCGCCGGGCGGTTCCCGATCAGCGAGTCACGCTGGGCCATCGCCGTGTTCCCAGGGCCGGTCTGCGAGCCTCCCCAGCGACAGCCACAGCAGCGGCAGGTGCCGGGCGGGCCACCCCTCCCCCTGCTTATCTCTTTCCCAAAGGTCTTAATGGCTGTGGCCAGATGACGTTGCCGCATGGTCCAGGCTAGGTCCACAATAAAACCTCCCTGAAGCAAATTTAAACACAACACAAAAATTGCTAGGAAGCACCATTTCCCCCCCCAGACTATCTGCACCTTCTACATCCCAGCACACACTCTCAGAGTTGTTGCCTGTTTCAGAGACACTCTCAAAACCAGTTAAATTTCCAACAGAAGCCAGTAGATATCCATACACCCACACAGGTAAACCCTTCCAATAGTCCTAGACCACATCAATCATTATCTGGAAAACATGGTACCTTAGAAACTTATAAATCCAGGTCCAAAACAGCCACCCAAATGCTTGAACCATTAAGACTCTCAGAACATCCATTTTTAACTTCCAAAGCTTGTCTAAAATAATTATTTTCTACCTAGCCCCACGTTGAGATGCCAAATTAATTGTCTAGCTTCTAATTTAAATTTCCCAGAGACCCAAATATAGCTGATAGAACCAATGACAACTCA
Source organism: Tricholaema leucomelas (assembly GCA_013400475.1). Taxonomy (NCBI): domain Eukaryota; kingdom Metazoa; phylum Chordata; class Aves; order Piciformes; family Lybiidae; genus Tricholaema lacrymosa; species Tricholaema leucomelas. The sequence goes on along the minus strand of WAAF01001124.1, from coordinate 220,614 downwards.
TAGGATGTCCCTCCCTCTCCCCGCTTCTCTCCCAAAGAAAAGGAAGTAGATGGAGAGAGAGGAAAAAGGTAAGCACACCCAAACAAATAATCTCACTGTGATTTGGAAGTTAAAAGAAGAAAAGTTTAACAATAAATAAAAGGTATATGAGGTAGGGAAGTTGCAAAAGGTATAGGGAAGGGAAAACAAGGTACAAAATAGGTAAATATACTACCAGATTTGATGGCAATGGGTTCTGTCCGCCTCGTGGTGATGGCTACGTAGTAAAACACAGAGCAGCAGGAGACAGGAACGGTGATTGCTGATGAGCAGGAAGGCAGGAGAGTGAAAGCAAGCATGAAGTCCCCCTGCTTTTATGGATCTTAGATAGGAAGGGGGAGTGGACTAACCACCATCACCTGGCAGTGTTCAGGCCCACCCCTGGGGAGGGGTCAAGACCACCTGGGTCAGGTTCAAGACCACTCCCCTAAGTGGGTTAACCCTGTACAATCAGGTTGGTTGAGGCTCTGAGCAGCTGACCCAGTTAGCAGATGTCCCTGGCTGGGGAAGCCTTCGAGTTGGTGTGAGAAGCTGCAATGCTGAATATGTGCTGTGGTCAAACAGCTTCGTGTTAGGGGACGCTAAGGCACCATGGACCTTTCCCCACAAATCATCTCACCTTTTCTTTCATGGAGCTGGGGGGAACTGTGGGATGGTACTGGAGTACTATCAGGACTCAAGCACCTTCTCTGCAAGGCATGTGTACATTAGAACAGAGCCTTCAGTTCTCTCTTGCTGGGCCAGTTAATCTGCACTCAAACAAGTTTGGTAGCCAGTCACTAGTGGTGTCCCCCAGGGATCAGTGCTGGGCCCAGTCCTGTTCTATATTTTTATTGATGATCTGGGCCAGGGGATTGAGTCCAGCATCAGTAAGTTTGCAGATGACACCAAGTTAAGAGCAGGTGTGGATCTGTAGAGCCCTGCAGACGGACCTTGACAGGCTGAATGGGTAGGCAGAGGCCAATGGGATCAGATTTAACAAGGCCAAGTGCAGAGTTCTACACTTTGGCCACAACAACACCAAACAGTGCTAGAGGCTGGGGACAGAGTGACTGCAGTCAGGAAGAGAGACCTGGGGGTACTGCTAGATAGTAGCTGAGCATGAACCAGCAGTGTGCCCAGGTGGGCAGGAGAGCCAATGGCGTCCTGGGCTGCATCAGGAACAGTGTGGCCAGCAGGGCAAGGGAGATTATTCTGCCCCTGTACTCAGCTCTGGTCAGGCCACACCTTGAGTGCTGTGTCCAGTTCTGGGCTCCTCCATTCAAGAGAGATGCTGAGGAACTGGAATGTGTCCAGAGAAGGGCAGCAAGGCTAATGAGGGGCCTGGAGTGCAGCCCTGTAAGGAAAGGCTGAGGGAAATGGGGGTGTGCAGCCTGCAGAAGAGGAGGCTCAGAGGTGACCTCATTGCTGTCTGCAACTACCTGAAGGGAGGTGGCAGCCAGGTGGGGTTGGTCTCTTTCCCCAAACAACCAGCAACAGAACAAGTGGACACAGTCTCAAGTTGTGCCAGGGGAAGTATAGGCTGGATGTTAGGAGGAAGTTCTTGCCAGAGAGAGTGATTGGCATTGGAATGGGCTGCCCAGGGAGGTGGTGGAGTCGCCATCCCTGGAGGTGTTCAAGAAAAGACTGGATGAGGCACTTAGTGCCATGGTCTGGTGGATTGGACAGGGCTGGGTGCTAGGTTGGCCTGGATGATCTTGGAGGTCTCTTCCAACCTGGTTGATTCTATTCTCTTCTACTCTATTATTAAACCTCTGCAGCCAGGCAGGTGGTCCTGTGTGGAGGCAGAGATGGGATGGGTTTGACAAGAAGTTGCAACTGGTTCCTCCCTCAGCTCGAGGCTGCCATAGAGCTCTGAGTGCAGCAGGGTGTGGTGGTTGAAGCTTCTTACCTCCTTCATCTTGCAGAATAACAATCAGCGGTGCTCAGCTGGAGGCAGGGCGGCTGCTGCAAGGGAGGCAGAAGCTTTGTTTGATGTTTGCCGCCTGCCTGAACGTGACTTGGTTGCACCATGTGAGTGATTTGTCCCAGCTAATGCTTGATAAGTTACACAGCCCTTCTGGTTTAGGCTATGTTTAGCAAGTGGTAGGGAATCTGCCTGCAGCTGCCAGTTGGCAAAGGGAGGTTCATGTGCCCCTGTGGATGGGAGCTCTTGTTCCAAGGAGAGCACAGCAAAAGCTTCTTGCTCTACTTAATGCCTTCAGGGAAGTTTCCTTTATGACTGTTTTTCACAGGATCACAGGATGTTAGGGGTTGGAAGGGACCCAAGGATCATCCAGTCCAACCCCCCTGCCAGAGCAGGACAATACTATCTAACACAGATCACACAGGAACACATCCAGACAGGCCTTGAAAGTCTCCAGAGAAGGAGACTCCACAGCCTCCCTGGGTAGCCTGTGCCAGTGCTCTGGGACCCTTACAGTAAAGAAGTTCCCCCTTGTGTTGAGGCGGAACCTCTTTTGCTGCAACTTACACCCATTGCTCCTTGTCCTGTCACAGGCAGCAAGTGAGCAGAGCCTGTACCACTCCCTGGCCAGCCCTCAGATATTTAAAAACATTTATCAAATCCCCTCTGAGTCTTCTTTTCTCCAGACTAAAAAGCCCCAGGTCCCTCAGCCTCTCCTCATAAGCCATACCCCCAGCCCCCTAATCATCCTCGTAGCTCTCCACTGGACCCTCTCCAGCAGATCCCTGTCCCTCTTTTCAAACCAGAGCTGGATGCTGTTCCCTAGGTCAGCACCCCATAGAGTTAGATGCTCTACAAACACATGAGAGATGACTCTGGAGACTTTCAAGACCTGTCAGGGTGTATTCCTGTGTGACCTGCACCAGGTTATGGCAGGGGGCTGATGATCTCCGAAGGTGTCTTCCAAACCCAGCATCCTGTGATCCAGTGACAACATCCACTCCATACAGCCTTGCAGCTAAGGCATGAGGCAGAGAATTTGGGCTTTCTCCACAACTTTACCAATGTGTGAGGTGTTTGCTTCACCTTTAGTAAACTGCATTTTACTCTTTGCAAAGCAGAAGAGTTTAACAGAATTCCAGCACGGTGGTGGTTAGAAGGGACCTTTGGAGATCATCTGGTCCAACCTGCTCTGTAAAGCAGGGTCACCCACAGCAGGCTGCATAGGATCACAATGTTCAGGCAGGTTTAGGATCTCTCCAGAGAAGGAGGCTCCACAACTTCTCTGCAGACTGCTTCAGGTCTCCAGCACCCTCACATTAAAGAAATTTCTCCTCATGTTCACACAGAACTCTCTGGGTTCCAGTTTGTGCCCTTTGCCCCTTGTTCTGTCACTGGGCACCACTGAAGAGTCTGGCCCCATCCTCTTGACTCCCACCCCTTCAGCAGCACCTCAGTTTGGGTTCAGTTTTGGATGCTGAAAGACACTGGAGTGCTGGAGCAGGTCTAGAGAGAGGCAACAAAGCTGGTGAGGGGTGTGGAGAACAGGTCATATGAGGAGTGGCTGATGGAGCTGGGGTTGTTTAGCTTGGAGAAGAGTGAGGGGAGACCTTATTACTCTCTACAACTCCCTGAAAAGAGATTGAGTAAAGTGGGTGTTGCTCTCTCCTCCCAAGTAACAAGTGAGAGGACAAGAGGAAACATTCTGAAGTTGCACCAGGGAAGGTTTAGATTGGATGATAGGAAAAGATTCTTTCCTGCAGGAGTGGTCAGGCATTGGAACAGGCTGCCCAGGGAAGGGTTGGAGTCACCACCCTTGGAGATGTTCACAAAGCATGCAGACATGGCCCTTTGGGAGATGGTTTAGTGGTCATGGTAGCGTTGAGCTGACAGCTGGACTTGATGATCTTAGAGATCTTTTCCAACCTTAATGATTCTGTGATTCTTTTGGTAAACATCTCCAGAACCTCACCCCAGCTCTCTGGGCAAATAGGTGCTGCTGAGATCACTCTGCTTCGTTAGACCACAAGCCTGAGTCTCACGATGGTGCCTGTGATAACCCCAGTGTTTACCTCCTGGCTCTCAGTGTTCCCAGTATGCATTCCTCTGCCCTGGCAGCTCCCATGAACTCTCCACTGGGTGCCAAGGAGGGGTTGGAGCACCTTCCCAGAACTGCTTTTGTCCCTGAGCTGGCTTGAAAAGGCACTCCCCAGCCAGCTGTGACACCCACGCTGGGCACTCCTTAGCCACAGGTTGTGCCTTCCACACTCATGTGAAGCCACACATGCTACTAGGCTCATCTCTTCCCCCTCCAGGCATCCCAGCCCACATAGCACCAGGAGTTGGTGCTGGAAGGGCCTGAATCTCACCTTGTCTCTCTGGCTCCTCAATGTGGTGTGCTTAGGGTCTGTGCACACAGTGAAGGAAGGGAAGCAGCCCTCTGCTCCTTAGAGAGTGGCAGCACTGGTATGGAATCTCCTGCAGGCCTGTACAGAGTCCTTGATACATGGCTGGGTTGTGAGCATGGATGTCCAGAGACATTTTCCCTGATCAACCCCAGAACAACAGGTTTGAACATCCCTTTCCCGTCATCCCGTGGCACAGGTGATAGGTTGGACTTGATGATCTCAAAGGTCTTTTCCAGCCTGGTTAGTCCTGTGATTCTGTGACCAGAGTCTAGGGGAGTGTAGAGAGGCTTAGATTGGATATTGGGAAGAAAGTCTTCCTCAAAAGGGTTCTCAAGACTGGAACACACTGCCCATGGACCTTTCTCATGCCAGGAAGAATTTGAAAGATATAGATGTGGTGCTGGGGGACATGGTTTAGTGGTGGACTAGTCAGTGTTGGGTTTATGGATGATCTTAGAGGTCTTTCTCAGCCTAAATTATTCTATGATGACCAAGGTGTCTGCCATCAAGACCTGCCTGGAATCAAACAGGCAGCTAGGTCACTTGCTAAGTCTGTCCTCATAAATAAGCCAAGCCAAGGTCTGCTCTCAGGCCCCTGGGACAGCCACATGCACGTGGTGCAGGACTGTGGATTAATTGGGTTTGGAAGGGACTTTCAAATGTCTTAATTCCAAATCTTGTCTTAAAGGAAGACTGAACTCAGAGACCAAAGAATTTTCTCAGAAGCCTGTCCAGTGGAGATTTCAAAACCCTTAATAGTGGAGTTCCTGCACTGAGGGACTTCTGGAGGTTATTGCATCTCAGATGCCCAGTTTCACATTTTGCCTTTGCCACGTCCCTGCCTTCTTCATCCCCCCCAAAAACACAGGAGTACTGAGAGTAGCCTCTATTATCCTCTGAGATGTGCCTGGACCTTTGTTTTACAGGGCTATTGATTGGCAGAGACATACTTCATAGAATCACAGAATGCTTTAGGTGGGAAGGAACCTTGAAAGGTCTCTCCAGTCTAAATCTTCCCTTTTATAGTTTCAAAGCATCACCTCTTGTTCTGTCACAACTGGCTCTTCTAAAAGCTCTGCCCTCAGCTTTCTTACCAATCCCTTTAAATACTCCTGGAGGCTGGAGCCAGCCTCTTCTTGATGATGCCCAGTGGCAAGCCAAGGGGCAATGGGTGGAAGCTGAGGCATAGGAGGTACCATATGAACCTGAGGAGGAATTTTTTCACTGTGAGAGTGACAGAGCACTGGAACAGGCTGCCCAGGGGGGTTGTGGAGTCTCCCCCTCTGGAGATATTCAAGAACCATCTGGATGCATTCCTGTGTGATCTGCTCTGGGTGATCCTGCTCTGGCAGGAGGGCTGGACCAGATGATCTTTTGAGATCCCTTCCAGCCCTTGACATTCTGTGATTCTATGATGGAAGGCCACCAGAAGGTCTCCCTAAAGTCTTCCACAGGCTGAAGACCTCAAGTCTCTCAGCCTGGCCTCACAACAGAGGGCTTCCAGCCCTTGGATCATTTTTGTGGCCTCCTCTCACCCCACTCCAACAGATCCATGTCTCTCCTGTGCTAAGGACTCCAGAGCTGGCCCTAGCACTGCAGGAGGGGTCTCAGCAGAGCATAGCAGAGGGGAAGAATCCCCTCCTTGCCCCTATTGCCCATGCTGCTGGGGATCAGCACAGGAGAGGGCCAGCTCTAGGCTGTGAGTGCTTGATGCCAGCTCCTGTCCAGCTTTGCACCTACCAGCACCTCCAGGTCCTTCTCCACAGGGCTGCTCTCCAGCCCTTCATTCCCCAGCCTGGACTGGTATTAGGGATTGCACTGCCCCATGTGCAGAGCCTTTCTCTTGGCCTTGTTAGATCTCATGAGGTTCACACAGACCCACAAAATTTGGCACTGTGCTGACTCTCAAGTGCCTCAGGGAGCCTCCATCCTGGTCCTGCCCTATTTGTTGGTATAGACTTAGCCTTGGCCACAAGGATGATCAGAAGACTGGAGCACCTCTCCTATGAGGAGAGACTGAGAGAGTTGGAGCTGTTCGGTCTGGAGAGAAGAAGGCTCCCAGGTGACCTTATTGTGGCCTTTCAGTATCTTAAGGGGGCTACAAGAAAGCTGAGGAGGGACTTTTGAGGCTGTCAAGGTAGTGATAGGACTGGGGAGGATGGAACAAGGCTGGAAATGGGTAGATTCAGACTGGGTGTTAGGAAGAAGTTGTTCAGCATGAGGATGGTGAGATCCTGGAAGGGGTTGCCCAGGGAGGTGGTGGCAGCCTTATCCCTGGAGGTGTTTAAGGCCAGGCTGGATGAGGCTCTGGCCAGCCTGATCTAGTGTGAGTCGTCCCTGCCCATGGCAGAGGGTTTAGAACTAGATGATGCTTGTGATCCCTTCCAACCCTGATTTAGCTCATAGACTCTACCAAGAGGTAAGTCTTAAGCCTGAGCTGCTGCCTTTCTGTCAGATGTTGCCTGCAAGCCCAGTGAGGTGGGTCTGGTGTCCAGCCCACGCCTGCTGCACTTTGCACCTAACAACTATGAAAACCAAAGCCACAGAGGTTGAAGCTCAAGTACTGCTCCAAGAACCCAGATGCAAGGTAGTAAGACCTCACAGGGCTCAGGATGCCTCTCTGCTCATAGGACAGGCAAAGTGTCTGGTGTAATAGTTTCTTTTACCCTGCCAGAATAACACCTTGGGTGCAGCCTTACCATAATGGGATCCCAGACCTCACTCTGTGGCTCTAGTGTGGGCTGTGCCACTCTAGGTCACGCTGGCATTAGCTCAGTTGCTAACCACAGTCCTTTTCATGGCACAGACATGATGTGCATCTTCTCAACAATCCCTGACAGGCTGGGGCTCCACCATAAATACAGCTCAAGCCACAGATGCAACAACCTTTCATACTTCTCTCTCTGCCTGACTCACAAATGATCCTCTGCAATAAATCCTCTTGTCCCCTTTCTGTCCCCTGCCCAGCAGCCTGGTCCTTTGAAGATGGCGTTGGCTGACCAGCATCAAATCCAAACCATTTTGCCACTTCCCATGAGGTCTTGTGAGAGGAAAAGCTGTTTGTGGTGTGCTGCAGGCATCAAGATGGGCAGTGGGTTGGATGGGAGTGGGAGCACCCAGGTGTGGTCAAAGCAAAGGACTATTCGAGATGATCTCAAAGTTTTAAGTGGCTCTATGGCCCCCTCCTGAGACATGAAGGCAGAAGAGGACTTCACCAGATTTATTTCTGCAACAGCAGAAGATTTACTCGTGCTTGGCTCTTTTTCAGATGCTATAAATTGAACCCACTGTCCTTTCACAGATTGTCTTTATGGATTTATCAGAAAGAACTTCATGGTTCAAAGGGTCCTTTTCTACTCATCCCCCCCCCCCTTCCAAAGACCTGAGGAACAAGCCCAGGGTGCAGCCCCTGTTTATAAATATGTGGATTGGTTACATTAATGGAAACTGATTTATTGCACAAATAAGAGACTTCATCAATTTTCATCTGGACCTCTTTCAGTGGGACATAAATTATTCTGTTGCTACCAGGTTTGGATTTCTAAGTGGTTTTATCAGAGCAGAGACTTTGCTCATTTATTTTATAGCTTTTCTTGTCTGAAGAATAGTTTTGAAGTTTTTCTCTTTCCCCTTTTCTCCTTTTATCTATACTCCTTAGAAAAATCACAGAATGTCAGGGGCTGGAAGGGACCTCCAAAGCTCAGCCAGTCCAACTCCCCTGCCAGAGCAGGATCACCCAGAGCAGATCACACAGGAACACATTCAGGCAGGTCTTGAATATCTGCAGAGAGGGAGACTCCACAACCCCCCTGGGCAGCCTCTTCCAGGGTTCTGTCACCCTCACAAGGAAAAAACTCCTCCCCATGTTTAAATGAAACTTCCTATGCCTCAGCTTCCACCCAGTGCCCCTTGGCCTGTCACTGGGCATCCCCCAGCAGAGCCTGGCTCCAGCCTCCTGCCACTCACCCTGCACATCTTTATAACCACTGATGAGGTCACCTCTCAGTCTCCTCTTCTCCCAGCAGCACAGCCACAGCCCCCTAAGACTCTCCTCATAACAGAGATGTTCCATTGCCTTCATTATCTTCGTGGCTCTGTGCTGGACTCTCTCAAGCAGTTCTATGTCCCTCTTGAACTGGGGACCCAGAACTGGACAGAGTACTCCAGATGCAGCCTCATCAGGGTAGATTAGAAGGGCAGGAGACTGCTGGTATTCTGGGAGTGGGGTCAGACAGTTCTTGGCAAGTCCATTTGGGGTACCTCTCCTGAGCTGCCTGTGAAAGCAGGATATTGCAGAAAACCCTTTTAGACCATCTGTAACCCCCCCCCAAAAAAACCCAACACCCCAGTATGAGTGTTCACATTGAAAAAAACTCATTCTGTTGAGCTCTTTTAGAAGGCAACTGTCCCTTTGCTACCTCTTAGCATTGGGTGCTGTACCCTCTTTGCTCTAGGATCTCCAAGAGGTGGATGAGAAGCACAGCCCCTTGACTTCTCTGCCTGGTTGAGCAGGATGGTCACATCATTGCTGCTGGCCCACATGCTCTCACTACATCCTTAAATAGCTAAGATTTCCTTTAAAATCTATAGAATCATAGAATGGGTTGGGTTGGAAAGGACCTTTAAAGGTCATCTAGTCCAAATCCACTGCAATGAACAGGGACATCTGCAACTAGAACAGGTCACTCAGAGTGCCATGCAGCCTCCCCTGGAATGTTTCCAGCTATGGGGCAGCTACCATCTCCCTGGGTAACCTGGGCCAGAGCCTCACCATCCTGGGCCTAAGAATTTTCTTCCTTCTCTCTACTCCAAATCTCCCTCTTTCAGTTTCAAACCAATGCTCCTTGTCTTGTCACAACAGGATCTGCTAGGAAGTCTGTCCCTAGTTTGCTGATCATGCCCTTTAAGAACTGAAAGGCTACAAGAAGTAATCTCTGGAGTCTCCTCTCCTCCAGGCTGAACAATTCCAATTCTCACAACCTATCCTCACAGCAGAGGGCTGTAAACCCACACCACTGTTGTTGCCTCCTTTGGAGCTGCTCCTCTGGACAGGTCCTTGTCCTTGTGCTGAGGGCTCCATGCATAATACTATGAGGCACACTGCGACTTGGTGAGGAGCTTTTCTGGCCCAAGGACAGAAGGAAAAGCTGCCACGGTTCTGCTAGGCTGAAGTCTCCACTCAACAAAGCCCTTTCTGCACTGCTAAGCAGCACAACCTCTTGCGAGAGAAGAACAGAGCTGCCCTCTCCCTCCGTGGGGATAGGGCATGGGACATGCAGCCCTCCTCACACATATGGGGTGACAAGCAAGAGGGACTGGGCTGAGAGGCTGGAGCACAGCCTTGGCTGCAGGAGGTGATGCTGGCTTCTCTGCGGGCCAGCCCCATCGAAAAAGCTTTAACTCTTCCCACTGTCCTTAGCCTCATCACGCACCCTTCTCCCCATCTGCATGCCCTGAACTGCTGCCCAGAACACTTTCTTCTGCAGCTCGTTGATGGAGCCTCTAGAAACGGAGCCAAAGGCTTGCCTGGGTTTTGTTGTTGTTGCTGCTGGTTTTGCCTAAGGCTGGAGCACAATTCCATGAAACAGAAGCCCAGGCTCCCAGGAATGCACCGCGTTACGACACTGTGCCGCAGAGACTGAGACTATTTACATAATAGATCAGAAAGCCCGGCCAATTAGCTGACAAAGGAAAGGGTGTGCTAGCAGGGCACTCAGAGTTCACCCTAATTAGGAGCAAGCCATTAGAGAGCTTGCCTCAAAATGCAAGTGAGAGAGGAAGAGGAGTACGGGGGAGAAAGCAACGCCGACTGCGCGCAGCCCTTCCCAAGCACGGAGGGACAAATGCGCACTGTGGGAGGGTTGGACTGGATGAGCTTTAAAGGTCCCTTCCAACTCGAGCCGGTCAATGATTCTATATCCTTCTCAGACACCATTCCCAGGGCTGGGGATGTTCCCACAGCTTAAACATGTGGATGGGGAAACTGAGGCAGTTCCTTTGCTTCGGTTAAGAGTAAGGAGCTGGTCGGCATCCCAAGACTTTTCGGAGCTGACCAGCACCCCAAGCCCTCTCTGCCTCTTGGCTGCTTGTCCCTCCTGGATTCCCACCTTGCAGTGAAGTGCCCCAGGGCTTCTCTTTGGTCAGACGCTTGGATTTGACACCGGCACATCTCCCCATGCCTTCCTGCAAGCACAGTGCTCAACGTCTGCTCAGTGGACAACAAAAGAGCCCACACACATAGAGGCAGGAGCTGGGTGAGCAGGCAGAGGAAACCTTAGTCCCACTCACTGCTTAATTAAGTTAATTTGCTAATTGTCAGCATTTAGTCAGGAGAGGAGCGCCACCTGCTGAATCCTCTTCTTGGTCCACCCAGGGCGCTGCAGGTTTCCAGGGCCCATCAGGCTGCAAGCAAATTCAGACAGCATCAATAGAGAGAGGATGAACCTGGTGTCTTCCACACCTCCATGCTCTGGTGGTCCTCTGGACGTTATGGGTGGCCATGGAAATAGGATCTACTGTATCATGTAACTGCAAGTTTTGGTGGTCTTCAGTGATGAAAGAGTGAAGACTTTTCCTAGAGCTGGAAGCAGAAGTTGTGTTTCAAGACTGAGAACTCATCAGTTTCATGAGTTATAGCTTGTGAGCTCTGCTGTGCTGACAGTGTGTGTCTGCCCAGCCAGCACTAAAGGAGAGGAAAGCTTAACCCTCCCCTCCAAACTAAAAACATTTTAATGTTCTTCTGTCCACTCCACATTCTTTGCCCATCATGAGTGTTTTAAGAAGGTGTTTTGATGAAGGACCTGGAGCAGCTCTGTGAGGAGGAGAGGCTGAGAGCCCTGGGGCTGCTGAGCCTGTTGAAGAGCAGCCCCAGAGGGGATCTGAGCAAGGCTCAGCAAGAGCTAAAGGGTAGGGGACAAGAGGATGGGACCAGACTCATTTCAGTGGTGCCCAGTGACAGAACAATGAGCACAAACTGAAACCCAGAAGTCCCATCTGAAAATAAGGAAAAGTCTTTGCTGTGAGAGTGCTGGAGGCCTGGAGCAGGCTGCCCAGAGAGGTTGTGACATCTCCTTCTCTGATGAGATTCCAAACCCACCTGGCCATTGTGATCCTGGGCAAGCTGCTGTGGGTGACCCTGCTTTATCAGGAGTTTGGACCAGATGATCTGCAGAGATCCCTTTCAACCCTTACTGATCTGTGACACTGATTTTGCTTTGAGATTAAAGGACACAAGAGCACCACATGTCTGGTGGCAGCTGTTCAACTTGCAGGTGGTGACTTCCATAACATTTTTGTTCTGCTGCTTATGATCCTCTGCTTAGACCCCAGGGACCCTCCTGCAACCCACACATCAATCTAGCAGAAGCTGCAGGGCTGGCTTGCAAGTCCTGAAATGATCTCAAGAATGAATAGGTTTGAGTTCTATTTATTATTCTGCCAGCATCTGACCTGGCAGAATGCTTTCAATGTCATATTTCTGAGCTCTGAGCTGCACCTACAGAACACAGAAGCTTTTTTGTATCTTCTGATGCTGAACAAAACCTGAGGTTCTTCACACAATCTCCTGAACCCAGCATCTGGGATTTTATGGGATAAAACCATGACAACTGCAAGATGTCCAATAAAATCATAACAGTTGGCAACACCGGGGAGTTACTCCCCTCCTTTTTCACTGGTGCACAGGACAAGTTAATTGCTGTGATCCAGCTGCTGGCTGGTGTTAGGACAGATCCTTAAAAGCACTTCCAGCTGCCAAGAGTCAGAGGCCTCCTTGCAAAACTCCGACATGTAACGGATGTGGACAGGCTGGAGAGTTGGGCAGAGGGGCACATCATGAAGTTCAACAAGGGCAAGTCTGCACCTGTGGAGGAACAAACCCCTGCACCAGCATAGCTGGAGGGCAGCCCTGTGTGGAAGAACTCGAGTCCTAGTGGACAGCAAGGTGCCCATGAGCCAGCAATGGGTTTTGGTGGCCAAGAAGCCCAATGGTCTCCTGGGGTGCATTCAGAAGAGTGTGCAGCATTTCCAGGCAGGTTCTCCCCTCTCTCCACTCTGCCTTACTCAGTTCATATCTGGAGCACTGGGTACAATTCTAGGTTCCCCATTTCAGGAGAGAAAGGGAACTACTGGAGAGAGTTCAGTGAAAGCTACACAGATGCTGAGGGGCCTGAAGTATCTCTGTGAGGAGCAAAGACTGAGAGCCCTGGGGCTGCTGACCCTGAAAAAACAGCCTGAGCAGGGGATTTGATCAATGCTTATCCGTATCTAGAGGACAGAATTCAGGAGGATGGGGCCAGACTCTTTTCAGTGATGCCCAGTGGCAGGACAAGGGTCAGTAGGCACAAATTAGAACCCAGAAGGTTCTATTGGAACAGGAAGAAAAATTGGTTTGTTGTGAGGGTGCTGGAGCCCTGGAGCAGGCTGCCCAGAGAGGCTGTAGAGTCTCCTTCTCTGCAGAGATTCCAAGCTCACTTGGACATTGCAACCCTGAGCAAGCTGCTGTGGGTGATCCTGCTTTAGCAGGGGGCTTAGACCAAATGACCCCCAGAGGTCCCTTCCAACCTCCTCTACCTGTGGTTCTGGTCCTGTGATAAGCCTGCTCGCTCTGGCTGTTTCTTAGGGCAGATCATCCCATCCTGCAAGAGGCAGAACAGATTAGGCCTGAAGGTGCTCTTGTCTTGGTGTCTTCAAGCAACTGCAGCAGCTGCTCTCCTGATCCACGTCCTGCCTGAACCCGTGCTGCCCTGTAAGTCCTTTCTTAAGGCTGGCCTCTAAGGCAGTGTGTCAGCCCCTGCTGGGGCCTCATGTTTTGCACAGATCACCCTCATTAGCAAGGGAAAGTGGAATAAAATGGAACAGGCTGCACTTCTGGCACGATGTTTTTTGGTCCCTCTTGGAAGCTCCCCGATTCAAAGAGATCCTTCCAAGACGCTTGGTTCGTGCCTGCTGAGGATTAGAAAAGGGCCAAGGATCCAGCATCCCTGCAGCTTGTCACTGACTAAGGCGGCTGACTGGAGGGAGTGTTTTCAATAAGGGCTGCTCTTTTTGTTGGGAGCTTTTGTTTACAACAACAGCTCCACAATTACCTCCAAATGATGTCCTTTGAGGAAGAGATTCTGGGAACCTTAGGGCCGAGTCTTGCGAGCTGCTGTATCTATATCAGCAATGTGAAAGCAATCAGGGTTGTTTGGATATGAAGGCTGTTGCTGTAAACAGATGTTGCTCTAAAGCATCACAAGGCAGATCTCCCTTAATGGTCAGCCAGAGGTGGGTCTGCTCGGAAGGACAAGGACCCAGCCCAAGATGAACTGAGCAGAAAAACTCGAGTTATTGTCTCAGGTCACCTCTCTTGTGCACCGGGTCAGATGTGATCTGTCTAGGGCAAATATGCCATTCCCAGCAACCAAGAGAGCCACAGGTCTTGTTTCTTGTGTTGAAATAGTGAAGGTGAAGAAGTTTGGGGGCTTAGGCTTGTGAGTTTTTTGGTAAAGACAAATAATAGCTGAGTGTCTGAACATTGAGAATATCTAGAAGAAAACTGGAGGCAAAGATTGGGAATATCTACAAGAAGACTGGAGGCGAAGGCTTGTTTCATTCTTAACAGAGGATTTCTCTTAGGAGGGGAAGAGGACAGGAACAAACAATCTGTCCAGAGGACAGAGCAGCAAAGTGAGGCCTCTTCTTCTTTCCAAACCACAGGACCTCAGGGAAAAATCATTCTCTCTTAATTATTTTTTTTTGTTACCCTTCCCATTTTAAACCTGTAAAGCAGACTTGGGTGATAATTTCAGACTCTTTTCCAGGGCTGCACGTGATAGAAAATGATCCACATGAACCAGAGGGGCTGATTCTCCTTCAGCATTGTGGGGTTTGGGAGTTTGGTTTGGGGCACAGGGAGAGCCTAGAAATTGAAGCAATTATCCCCTTGGAGGTAGGGTGGAGACCTTTAAGAGAGTTCCTACCAGCTCTCACAGTGAAACTGAAGTCACCAAGACCACAGTCATTCTGTCTCAAAGGCCACCACCTGCTCCTTGAGTTATGAATCATATTACTGAGCAAGGAAGGAGCCACTGGAACAGGATGCAGACCATCCCTCTCCTCCACTGAAGGACCCTGAGGCAACTCCTTGGCTTATTTGTTTCCTTGTATATGGGTTCTAAGTTATGTCCCAGTCTAGTCAAGTACACCTCTGTGGTTTGGTTCCTACCCTGGAGGGGCAGGAGAACACAGAATCCCAGCATGGTGAGAGTTGGAAGGGACTGCTGCAGTCTAACCCCTCTGCTAAAGCAGGGTCACCCAGAGCAAGTGTCTCAAGGGCACTTCCAGGTGGCTTTGGAATCTTTCTACAGAAGGAGACTCCACAGGTTCCCTAAGCAGTGCTCTGGTACCCTCACAAGAAAGAATTTTCTTCTCATGCTCAAGTGGAACCTCCTGGGTTCCAGTTTGTGTTCATTACCCCTTGCTCTGTTGGTGGGCACCACTGAAAAGAGTCTGGGCCCCATTCTCTTGCACCCCTTCCTTTAGCTATTGACCAGCATTGATTGGATTCCCTCTTAGGCTGCTCTTTTCCAGCTAAACAGCCCCAGGGCTCCCATCCTTTCCTCCTCACAGAGCTGCTCCAGGTCACTCAACATCTTTGTAGCCCATTTTTTCTCTTCCTCTATGTGGCTACACCTGTTTGGGACACAGATTACCCTTCACATGTAATTGCAGGGCATGCTAGTTCCCTCCTGTTTAGTACAGCTGGGTCTAACCTCAGGTGAGTAAATGTTAGGAGGTTTATTTTACCAGGAAGAAGAGTTTCATAAGAGGAAAAAAAAAAAAAAAAAGAAAAGAGAAGAAAAAGGCAAAAGAAAGCCTTGGCTTGCCCCTCCTCCAGAAGGTTTTCCTCTGCCTCCAACATCCATCTCACCAAAGAGAAGAGATTCTGAGTTTTACCTTGAGCAGTTTTGCCCTTCCCCAGTTGCAGGCGAATGACACAAATGTGATTCATGGGTCAGGACACTAAGGTGGCTGTAAGGATATGCAGCCCAATTAAAGGGGCTAAGGCAAAGAGACCAATGGGAGGGAGACCACAAGCTGATGTAATGTCTGGGTAGTTCTAACCAGCTCCTCAATCTCTGTTATTAGGCAAGGACAGGCTGTCCCTGGAGAACCCACCAACTCTGTTCTCCCCCTCTTCATCCCTTTGCGTGGTCACATTAGGGATGTGCCCTTTGCACTCTCAGCCAGGAGCTCCCAGTGCACACCAGCATCCTCCATCCCTGCAGCAGCCAGAACTCGGTGGGCACACGACAGTACCATTGTGCAAGTAGCTACCACAGCTCCAACCTCATCATGCAATCCCTCCGCTACCTTTTACTTGATGGGACCTACACCACTAAGAAGCTTGGATCAATGGGGAAGGCAGGAAGAGACCTGGTGGATAAAAGAGAAGCAGGTGAGTCCCGCTCAGGAGCACTTACACGTGGAGCAGGGATGCTGGCATTCTTTACACAACACCAGGAACAAGTTTGAATTCCCTAAATAGTGTTTATGGGAAAGAGCTCTTCTTTTCCAGGGGCTTGGGTTTGTTTTGCTCTAGGCCTGTCTGTCACATCTTGCACGTTCCGTTAGTCGGGAATTTTTGATTTCGGAAGATAAAGTGGTCCCAGAGGAATATTTGCAGGGAGATTATTTTAACAAGCACTTTTGTACCAGGAAATCAGTGAGTTTAACCTAACAAGCAACTACCAGGCCAGGGGGACAAATAAATCTAGTTCCCACCTATTAATTTTACAGCCTACATAAAGCAGTGTTGAAGTCAAAAGTATATGTGACCCAAAAAGACATTGCTCATTTTGACACATATATAGTTTGCCCCCTGCCTGAACCCTGTCCCTTAGCCTAAATCCAGGAAGTGGGCTCCCTTTTGTAAGGGATCAGAGTCCTGTGTGTCAGGAATGTGTTCTACCTTAAACCAAATGTCAGCTTTTCTTGGGGGTGGGGCGGGGGGAGAAGAGGGAAGCTGATGAAGCTGTTTGCCCCAAACGCAGCTAGCTTTCCTGTTTTGCATTGTGTGAGATGTATTTGTTTTACTGCTCCACTCAGGGATCCAATCCAGCCGAACCCACGCAGGAAATATTGGGAAGTTGTTTTTTTTTTTCTGTCTTGCCAAGCTGACATCTAAAAAGAGCAAGCAGGAGAATGCTTCCACTTCAGGAGTATTTGTAATGGGTTACTGAACTCTTTAACTATCAGGCAACACAAAGGGGAGAAAAAATAAATGCAGCTCAAAGAAAGATGGGGGGAAGCGACCTGGATAAGGCAGGATCTGCCCTGACTTTCATCTTCGCGGGGCAATGCGCTGGCATGCGGTGAGGAAAAGAAAGCAGAGCTCCCTGTGCACACAGCAGTTAAAAATAAAGCACCCGGTCGGAATGAAGAGGGTGATCAACCAATGGAGTAAATGAGAAGGGAAAGAGAGGGATTATTCACCACTTGAAGCATCTTGAAACGAGGGCTGGATGCCTCTGTACAAGATGTGCTGTCGTCCGGCACAGGCACCGGACAGGCTCCAGCCTCACACTCATTTTTCAGGCACTGTTGCCAATGCACAAGTGGAGGATTTAGCTCCAGTTGTCCTGTCTGCAGCTCTATCCTGGAAGGATGTGAAGCAGGTGGCAAGAAGCGTTTGATGTATGTCAAAGGTCAGGGTTGGGCTGGCCACTAGAGAAGTACCAGAGGCTCTCTGTGAGCCCCTCTGCTTTCCCAAAGGGAAGAGAAAAGATACAAGGGAGAGAGACTGATGGAGTGGGAAAGAAACTAATCCAGCTGGGATGGAAATGAGAACAAGCAAATGAAATTGATGCAAATAGATACAAACCAGTACCCAACCCCTGATGGCAGTGATGTCACTCTTGTCATCACTGATGCTTGGGGCAGGCACTGGGGAAGTCCCAAACTAAACTCAGCAGCAGAACCAGGGGCCCAGATTCAGGAGCTGGATTCTGGAACTGGATTCAGGAGAACGTGGACCAGGATCAAAGGCAGAAGGGGCAGAGTCCTCCTTGCATGCCAAACGTAGAAGAGGCTTGATTCTGGTGATCCCTCACATTTATCCTGAAGATGACATAGATGGAATGCCATCCTTTGCTGGCCACTTTAGGATCACCTGTCCCGCCTGCTCCTCCCTGACTGCCCCCCCTGCAGGTGCCACCTCTGACTTCCTGCACCCCAAGGTGGCACACAAGCTGTGTCAGTGCCCCTGGTGTGTCCAGCAGCAAGTCTCAGCCAGAGCTTTTCTGCATTGCAGCCCTTGGCAGGAGCTGTCCCCATCAATCTCTCCCTTCTAGAAGCAGCCCTTGGCTGTGCAGCCCTGCTCTGAGCTGCAGAAACTGCCTCAGTGACTGAGCTGAAAAGTCAAATCCCTGAGCAGAATTAGTTCTGGTCTAGCTCAAACCAAGACAATGCAAATTCTTAATCAACCATGTTAGCCAGAAAACTTAATCAGTGAAACCTGAAACAGCAGCAGTGAGATAGTTCAGGCTGTATTTGAGCCCTGAGCTTCTTCCTCGATTTCAGCCAGCTTGAGGTCAGGCCCTCATTGTCTCAAGATCTTGAGAGCTCCTTGCAAGTAGGAGATAGCTGGGTGAGAAGAAATGCCTCGTCGGGGGGGTTCTCACTCCCTCAGGAAGCAGAGGGAGAGGGCATGGGATCCCTGCACATCCACCTCCACGAGTTCCTCAGCGTTAGGGGAACACACCATGAAAACACTGCAGACCCACAGCACAGCGGGGGTCAGGCTGGAGAAAACACTGCAGACCCACAGCACAGTGGGGGTCAGGCTGGAGAGGCTCCATGAAGACCTTCCCCCAGGGCTGGAGGAAAGTCTCCCCCATCTTGTCCTCAGGTTCCCCTGAGAGGCATAGTGCCTGGGTTTATTTTTAGAGCCAGGCAGAAATAAACACCTCTGCCCCCCTCCCCACTGTGATTAGCATGGCTGTGGTGATGCTAACAATTATTTGAGTTCCCTCAAACGAAGCAAGCATTCAGTTATATTTTTATTCTTTGGAATGAAACTTAAAACCCAGTTTGCTTCCCGATAAGGCCATATGGAGAGAGGAGGCAGCTGGTCTTTCATCCAAATTAATATGTGTCCTGGCTGGAAAACAGGTTGTGTTTATAATGAGCTCAATCTTCATATAATAACACTGTTGAAACAATAAACGTCACTTCAGCTCCAACTTGGTGTCTGGGCTGCCAGGCACAAAAAACAATTCTGCTCCAAACTGTCAGGGTGAGAGCTAGATAAACTTGGGAAAGTTCAGGTCAGGTGAAATCTCACACATGGAGGCTATGAGCAGGCTGGAGGAGCTGTTCTGGGGAGCATGTGCATCGCTTCTCTCCCCAGAGAGCAAAGCCAGAGCTGCTTTGCTGGTGACACAGAATCACAGAAACATGCAGGTTGGCAAAGCCCCTCAGGAGCACCAAGCCCAGCCCAGAACCTTACTCTACAAGATTCACCTTAAACCATATCACCAAACACCACATGCAAACGACCCTTAAGCACATCCAGGCTGGGTGACTCCACCACCTCCCTCAGCAGCTCATTCCAGTCCCTGAGCACTTTCTCAGTGAAAAACTTTTTTCCTAATGTCCAATCTAAACCTTCTCTGCCTCAGCTTGAGGCCATTCCCCTTTCTTCTGTCTCAAATTCCTGTGGGAAGAGCCCAGCAGCAGCCTCTCCACAATGTGCAGACAGCAGTGAGGTCTCCTCTCAGCCTCCTCTTCCTCATGCTAACCATCTCCAGCTCCCTCAGTCACTCCTCATAAGATTTATTCTCTAGTCCCTAAACACATCCCTGCAGGGCTGCATTGAAGACACCCCCAGCACCTGGAACAAAGGTGGAGCACAGAGGGCTCATTTTCTAGAGTCATAGAACCATAGAATCACCAAATGGATTTCATTTTCACCTTTAATATCATCAAGCCCAAGTTTTAATGCAACACTGTCAGGTCACCACTAAACCATGTTCCTCTGCACCAAAACTACATCACCTTGAAATCCCTCTGCCATGTCCCTTGGCTGCCTGTTCCAGGGCTTGACGACCCTTTCAGTGAAGAAATTCTTCCTCATGTCCAACAATGTGCCCTGATGGCCAAGAGGGCCAATGGGATCCTGGGGGGCATTAAGAAGTGTGTCCAGCAGATCAAGGGAGGTTCTCCTCCACCTTTGCTCTGCACCAGTAAGACCTCATTTTGAGTACTACCTTCAGTTTTGGACTCCTCAGTTGAAGAGGGACAGGGATCTGCTGGAGAGAGTCCAAGGGAGGGCTACGAGGATGATGAGGGGACTGGAGCACTGCCTGATGGGGAGAGGCTGAGGCTTTTCAGTCTGGAGAAGAGAAGACTGAGAGGGGATCTAATAAATGTTTTATAAATATCTGAGGGCTGGGGGTCAGGATGGGGGGGGACAGGTTCTGCTCACTTGCTGCCTGGGATAGGACAAGGAGCAATGGATGGAAGCTGCAGCACAGGAGGTTCCAGCTCAACACAAGGGGGAACTTCTTTATTGTAAGCATTCCAGAGCACTGGCACAGGCTGCCCAGAGAAGTTGTGGAGTTTCCTTCTCTGGAGACTTCCAAGGCCTGTCTGGATGTGTTCCTGTGTGACCTGAGCTAGATTGCAATGTGCTACTCTGGCAGGGAGGTTGGACTCAATGATCTTTTTGGGTCCCTTCCAACCCCTAATACCCTGTGATCCTGTGCACCTAAACCTCCCTGATGCAACTTGAGGCTTGTTTCCTCTTGTCCTATTGCTTGTATCTAAGGCCCTTTGTGAGAAATTAAAATACCCTCAAAGAACCATGAGAGACCTTGAACCTAGACCTAGGGCCTGGGTCCCCAAAAGGACCCAGACCTCAATACTGGACCTATTCCCGTTCCTTCAGCCTTTCAAACATGTTCATTTTCTGCACAACAATAATGGTTCTTCCTGCCTTAGGAGTCCTTTTTTTCTATGCCAGGGAAATTCTACTTTATAGACTTGATAAGGGAATCCATGGAGACTGTCATCCAGGACAGAGATGAGAAGCTGCTGCTTAGATCATAGATGAGCCCTGCCAAAACCCACAAACTAGGTGTTCCTCCAACCGCCAAGGCTGGATTTGATCAACATTTTTGTATATAGCGGGTCAAGCACTCAGGAAAGACATCCAGAAGTGAGGGTCTGGGGGTCTTTCTGTGCTCAGCAATGCTTAGACTGCTTGCCCAAAGAAGAGGGATCCTTGAGCTGAGTCTCTTTTCCAAGAACTTGGATGCATCTCCCACCTCCTGCGTGTTGTGACATGAAGAAAGCTGTGAGATAGGACAAAAAATACTCTCCAGTTTAGCCTCTTTGGGAGGGAAATATCATGTTCCCTGGGCCCAGCAAGCATGGATTTGCAGGAATGCATCAGGCTCCCAGGCTGCAATATTGGGAGTTGTGTTGCCTTGAAGGACTGCCCAGTCCCAGGTTTGACAGAGGGCACATAGTAGTTTGCAGGAGATTTTGGGAGCAGGCAGCACTCTGGTCCAGGACTGCCCAGTCCCAGGTTTGACAGAGGGCACATAGTAGTTTGCAGGAGATATTGGGAGCTGGCAGCACTCTGGTCCAAAAGGCTTGGGGGGTAGTCAACAAAGTCCCTGCTGCAATTTTCCTTTCATCGGTTGTTAAAGACCTCTGGGAGAAGCCAGACTGTCCCCAGGTACTTTGCAGATAGGCTGGGACCCCGAACACCATCAGCTCTCTATCTCCAGAAACATTTCTGCTTTGGCCTCTGACCACACATCTCTCTGCATGACGCAGAGCAGCAGAAGTGATTCCATTGCCCCCATTTAAGACCATTGCTCCCATTCTTTCATATTGACAGTCAGGTAGTTCAGACTTGACCTAGAATTAGTTGAGTCATGGCTGTTCACTAGCCTGGAAAGCTCTTCTGCTCTGCATGTCTATTCTCATGTGCAAAACAAAGCCCTGAGAATGGGAGTTCAATAAAAAGGAGAAGTTCCCAGAGCTTTCCAGCACTACAAGGAAAGGAGGAGTTTGCCCTTGGCCACCAGCAATCATGATGCTTTTCTTCTCAGTGTGGGGCTGCAGGAAAGGGTGAGGCTGGGCTGCAGATTTCTGTGAGAATAGAATCCAACAGGAAGGAACTGAGGAGTGAATGTTTCCTTGGGATCAATAGATGGAGATTCCCTCTCTGGGAAAAGGAGGGAGTGGAGGGGAGCTGCAGCTAAGATCATTGTGTCCTCGAGGCATGAGTCTCTCCAGGTCTGCACTGACACCAGTGGCTGTTTCCTTCCCATCTCACCAGGCACTGCTACCTGTCTCAGAACCTTTGTGTCTCTGATAAGGAGCACAAGCAGCAGCATGGTCCTGCTCACTGCAGCTGTTTTCTTTCTGTTGATTAACCCTGAGAAAACATCAGGGGCCATGGACTGTAGTGTCTTCTAGAGGCTTTTGCATGCATGTTACCATGAACAATCACACAGCACAGAGTCCCTTATCCAAGCACTTGGGTCTCAGGAAAAAGGAGTCAAGAACAAAACTATAGCTTTGCTTTTCCCCCTTCCTTATGAGGGTCTGAGGCTGCAGCCCAGGAACTACTGTTCCATGAGTCCAGAGCTTCCTCCTTTTAGATCATGAGAACAAATCTTATGAAGAGTGACTGAGGGAACTGGGAATGGTTAGTGTGAGGAAGAGGAGGCTGAGGGGAGACCTCATTGCTGTCTACAGTTACCTGAAGGGACACTGTGGAGAGGCTGCTGCTGGTCTCTTCTTACAGGTAGAGAGAGAACAAGGGGAGATGGCCTCAAGCTGAGGTGGGGAGATTTAGATTGGACAGTAGGAAAGAGAGTGGTCAGGGACTGGAATGAGCTGCCCAGGGCGTGGTGGAGTCACCCAGCCTGGATGTGTGTAAGGCTGGTTTGGATATGGTGCTTAGGGACATGGTTGAAGATGAATCTTGTAGAGTAGGGTTCTAGGTTGGACTTGGTGATCCCGAGGGGCTTTGCTAACCTGCATGTTGCTGTGTGATTCTGTGATTCTAACTCAGGTCTTTATCTACACCTCTAGTATAATCCTTCCCTGGTCTCAGACCCCAAATTCCATTCTCCAGTCATGGAATACCAGAATCCCAGCATGGTGAGGGTTGGAAGGGACCTCCAGGGATGATCTAGTACAACCTCCCTGCTAAACCAGGGTCACCCCCACCAGGTTGCCCAGGATTGTAACTCCACAACCTCTCTGGTCAGGCTGGTCCAGGGCTTTCACATCCTCAGAGGAGAGTTTTTCCTATCACCCATATGGAATGTCCTGAGTCTTAGTGCCTGTTGCCTCTTCTCCTATTACTGAAAAAAGTCTGGCTCCACCCCCTTGCCCTTTCTTTGGATACTGATGAGCACTGATCAGATCCCCTCTGGGGCTGCTCTTCTCCGTGCTGTCAGCCTTTGCTCCTCACAGATCTGCTCCAGGCCCCTCAGCAGCTCTGCAGCTTCCCATCAGTCTCACTGCAGTAACTGGTGTGGTGCTTATTGCCAAGAATCAGGATACTCCTCAGGTTTAGCACATTTCTCCTGCAGCCTCCCAGTGCCACAGCACAAAAAGACTTAATTGCTACAGCTGCAGGGAAACTGAGGCAGAAGGAAGCTGCATGAGTCACCCAGCAGAGCTGAGCGAGACAGCAGCAGGAGCCAGAAGAGAAATCCAGGGCATTCCCATAGCTGCAGAGTGTCATGTGCCTATTTATAGCCCTGATTTTGGTACCCACCCATTTCCTCAAGCCATAACCTCACTGCTGATCCCTGCTAATACAAACACACTAAGGCTGCACTGGACTAGTTGAAGCTTCCTTGCTCCCAGGACCTACAGTCCTTGCACTAGAAGTGCTAGTGGACAAGTTCACCAGGACGCAGATGTGTAGCTTACTTTGTCCCAAACCCACAGAAACATCCCCTGGGGATGTAAAGAAACATCCCAGGCAATGCATTTCCAATAGCTCTCTGAGTAGGGTAGAGAGGTGACTGGTTTGCTTTGCCCTCATCTACTTTCGTTGAGTTGAAAAGGGAGGAACTTCTTAGGCTGCCAGGGAGTGATAGGAGTGGGGGGAATGGAACAAAGCTAGAAATGGGGAGATTCAGACTGGATGTTAGGAAGAAGTTGTTAGCATGAGGGTGGTGAGAGCCTGGAAGGGATTGCTCGAGTAGGTGGTGGCAGCCTCATCCCTGGCGGTGTTTAAGGCCAGGCTGGATGAGGCTCTGGACAGTCTGATCTAGTGTGAGGTGTCCCTGCCCATGGCAGGGGGGGTTGGAACTAGAGGATCCTTGTGGTCCCTTCCAACCCTGACTGATTCTATGATTCTGTGAAGAGGAGAGCTCATGCCTGTGATATTGATGGCTTTGCCCAGACCACGTGGAGAACTTTCTCCAGCTTTGGAAGAACTAGGAGAAATCCTGGCTCAGTGCCCTGTCTTCTGCCTGCTCATCCCTTTGGGCTGCCACATCTGCTGCAACAAATGGTTTCTTTTGTCTGGGCTGGAACATTTTGCTCAGCTTCTCTTACTCTTACTCTCTTGAGTGTGGAGCTGGAGGCACTTCTCCAAGGATGTTTGCTGTGGAGCTGAGCCCCTCTTCAGACACCAGTTGCAGGAATGTGTTTTCAAGAGCCCATTGCCCCCCAGGGGCTTTCACTGCACTGCTTATGGACAGAGACTGTGAAAAGCTTGGCGTGTGTCTGGCAGAACTCTCTTATTGACTCTTTCTCCCCTTCATCCAAAGATAAATAAATAAGAAATAAACTTTTGGTTGAAATGACTGTTTTGGCAAGAAATCTTTGTTTTAACAGAAGTGTTCCTGTTTTTGTTTGGGGGTTTAGTTACTTAGAGGAAAAGAAAAAAAAAACACCTCTGTGTTGTTTGCTTAGTGCAGGCTCAGAAAGGCAAAGGCTTTTCTCCTCTCCTCCTTTCCACAAATGGATGTCAACTTTTGCAATCATAAATAGCCCTCAGAAGGAAGGAGTCATTTCCGAAAAGCCTCTGTGAGGTGGCCAGCAAGTGTAAGGCTTGATGTGAAAAAGCTGCCCCTAAAAACTGTTCTTCTCTTCAGCAGAGAGGCCAAACACAGGATTTCTTCCAGACCCTCAAAGAAGGATTTGCTTCAGCCCACAATCCCTTCACTCCCCACTAAGGCTATGAGAACTCTAGCTAAGAAACCTCTGCAAAATGATCATGCCTTGACTATCAGGTTTGGGTTTGGTCTCCTCATTCTAAGAGAATCACAGAATGTCAGGGGCTGGAAGGCATCTACAAAGTTCATCCAGTCCAAATCCCCTGCCAGAGCAGGATCTCCTAGAGCAGATCACACAGGAACACATCCAGGTAGGTCTTGAATATCTCCTGGGAGAAAGACTCCACAACCCCCCTGGGCAGCCTCTTCCAGGGCTCTGGCACCAACATAAGGAGAAAATTCCTCCTCCTGTTTAAATGAAACTTCCTATGCCTCAGCTTCCACCCACTGCCCCTTGGCCTGTCACTGGGCATCCCCAGCAGAGCCTGGCTCCAGCCTCCTGGCACTCACCCTGCACATCTTTATAACCATGGATAAGGTCACCTCTCAGTCTCCTCTTCTCCAAGCAGCACAGCCCCAGCTCCCTCAGGCTCTCCTCATAACAGAGATGTTCCACTGCCTTCATCACCTTTGTGGCTCTGTGCTGGACTCTCTCAAGCAGTTCTATGTCCCTCTTGAAGTAGGCAGCCCAGAACTGGACACAGTCTTCCAGATGAGGCCTCCACAGGGCAGAGTAGAGTGTCAGGAGAACCTCTCTCAACCTACTAACCACAGCCCTACTAATCCATCCCAGAATGGCATTGGCCCTCCTGGCCACCAGAACACATTGCTGGCTCATGATCAACCTTCCACACACTAGGATCCCTGAATCCTCTTCCCCTTTGCTGCCTTCCAACAAGTCCCAAGAGGGACACTGAGGTGCTGGACCCAAGGAGAGGTGAAGGGTGTAGAGCACAAGTCTCATGAGGAGCAGCTGAGGGGACTTGGGGTGTTTAACCTGCAGAAAAAGAGACTGTAGGGAGATCACCTTGCTCCTTAGCATGGTCTCACCAGAGCAGATGGACATCATCACCTCCCCTGAGCTGCAAGCCATGCTGCTTTTGACTACCCTTCCCTTAGGAAGGGATGGGATGGTGTGGGGCAACCAGTGCCTAAATAGACACCAAAACATCTCTGCTTTGCACCAGCTGGACAACTTCAGCCAAGTTTAAAGACAAAGTCTGGGTTCCAGCAGAGTTCTGTGATAAATCTCCTAATTAAATGAGAAGCTTCTAGGTGCTCTGGAATAAACACAGGAATATAGAAATCCTCTCTGGAAGGGTATTTTTGCATGGCACAAAGGTACAGAGGGTGCCAGTGTTGAATTGTTAGCATCAATCTGCTCACCAAGGTGGTGCAATTGCATCCAGATCTAAACCCACAGGATAGTGTAGGCTGAATGGAACTGCAAAAGGTCTCTGGTCCTCTGCTGCTCAGCCTAGGTCATAGAATCATAGAATCAACCAGGTTGAAAGAGACCTCCAAGATCATCCAGTCCAAACTAACACCCAGCCCTAGCCAATCAACTAGACCATGGCACTAAGTGCCCCATCCAGTCTTCTCTTCAACCCCTCCAGGAACGGTGACTCCACCACCTCCCTGGGCAGCCCATTCCAATGCCAATCACTCTCTCTGTGAAGAACTTCCTCCTAACATCCAGCCTAGACCTCCTCTGGCTCAACTGGTTCTTCTGCAGAAGTGATTCCTGAGAGCAAATCATGGCCTGGTGCTTATCCCATGATAGACAACTTTCTTAGCGGCGACAGACCTCTGCTTGCCAGGAGGAATCAGAGACAAAGTGTTCAGGTCTCCTTCATGCAGTCTCTGCAGAGGTCCTGTGTCCATCCGAGCCTGCTCATGCCTAGGCAGCAGGCCAACTGACACAAAATCAGTGCTTTAATTAAGCACATGACATGTCTGTGTGATGCTGCTGTCATCATACCACAGCAGAGCTGCAGGTCTGGACTAATCTGGTGTCTCCACATCTGCTCTCTCTCTCTAGAATAAATGCAGCTCTGCTGCTGATCTGAGCTTGGCATCTCATGAGCATTGTTATGGCCCCTGCCCTGAAGTGCTCCGGGTGCACTGACAAATGTCAAGCAGTGGCCCTCCCACCACACGGCCTGGGGAGGCTGAATCACAGAGCAGTGCATCTCCTCTGCCATTTCCACAAGTGCTGGCCTCTGCAGCCACCCTCTCGGACAACTGCAAGCAGCTCAGGCTCATCTCAGCTCTCTTGCTTCTCCAAGGTTGCATTTAATCCTCCTGCTCATCTCTGGGCCAAGTTCCCACCAGGTATTTTCAGTGCATGCCTGTGCTAGCAGGATGCCAAAGCTGTAGTTCACTTCTTTCAGCTGTCTTGCTGCCGTTAAATAGCTGCGCGCCCGAGGTGGCTGAATCACAACATCACAGGATCCCAGCACGTCAGGGGTTGGAAGGGACCTCTGGGGATCACACAGTCCAACCTTCCTGCTGGACCAGGGGCATCCACAGCAGGCTAACTAGGCTTGCATCCAGGTAGATTTGGGATCTCTCCAGCTATTGATCAGCATTGATCAGATCCCCTTCTCCAGGCTAAACATCCCCAGATCACAGAATCGCAGCATTAACCAGGTCAGAAGAGGCCTCTAGGATCATCGAGTCCACCCTATCACCTAACCCTTCTAATTAGCTAACCCGTGGCACTAAGTGCCTCATCCAGCTTCCTCTTAACGCCCCCAGGGATGGTGACTTCACCCCTTCCCCGAGCAGCCTGTTCCAATGCTAATCACTCTTCCTGTGTAGAACTCCTTCCTAACATCCAGCCTGAACCTGCCTTGGTGCAGTCTGAGACTGTGTTCTCTTGTTCTGAACCTCTCAAACTTCCCTCTTTGCAGCATCTTTGTAGCCTCTGCTGGCCTGATGAGGTGTCAGCCACTCTTCACAGCTTTGCATCAGCAGCAGAGCTTCTGGGGGTACGCTCCATCCAAGCAGCATCTTGATGAAGGTGTGCAACAAGACTGGGCCTAGTCCTGACCCCCGGGGAAACACCACAGGCTACAGACCTCCAACTGACTCGACACCAACTAGACTCGACATCACTGATCACAGCCCTCTTGAGCTCTGCTGCTCAGCCAGTTCTCAACCCACCTCACTGACTGTTCATCAAACCCACACCCCTAAGCTTGCCTATGAATCTGAATCTCCTTCATAAGCTGGACTTAGAGAAGGAAGAAATGGTGATTTTGACTCCATTCGCTCCTGCTTGTCACCTCTGTGCCCTTGTTAGAATTGTAGAATGGTTTAGGTTGGAAGGGACCTCAAAGCTCACCCAATTCCAACTCCCCACCACAGGCAGGGACACCTCCCACTAGAACAGGTCATTCAAGGCCTCATCCAACCTGGCCTTGAAAACCTCCCTGGGCAACCTGTGCCAGTGTCTCACCACTCTCACTCCAAACACTACTTCCTAACATCCAGTTTCCATTTCCCCCCTGCCAGTTTAAACCCATTCCTCCTTGTCCTGTCACTACAAGGCCTTGTCAATAGTCCCTCCCCAGCCCTTCTTTAGCCCACTTCAGATCCTGGAAGGCCACTCCAAGGTCTCCTCAAAGCCTTCTCTTCTCCAGGCTGCAGAGCCTCAACTCTCATAGCCTGGCCTCATAGCAGAGCTTCTGCAGCCCTCTGAGCATCTTCATGGCCTCCTCTGGACTGGCTCCAACAGTTCCATGTCCTTCTCCTGTTGGGGGCTCCAGAATTGTAGAGCTTCTTCATCTATTTCATTCTGCATGAGCTCCAAAGCCCCCTTGGAGTGTCCTAAGAAAGACGGGGGGGGTGGTGACCAGCACATGAGGCTGACATTTGGAGGTCTCTGGCAGAGAGGTCACCACTGCTGGAGTGTTACATCTGCCAGTGGACAGCAGGGCATTTTTAGTTCAAAACTTGGGCATATCTGTGGTCTTCATTGCAACCTCCACTGCGTAAGCCAATCAGAATCAGGCCAAAAGGGATGGGTTGGTTTGTTTTTTACTGTCTCCTGAACAAAAATGCTCTCTCAGAATCCTGTCTCCCTCTCTCTCTCTGTCTTTCCCCTTCTCTCTCTCTCTCTGTTTCTCTCTCCAATTTTGATTGCTTCCTTTACACATCCATTTCATGACAACCTTGTTTGTTGCTTTTGGCTACTGGGCCAGTATATATAGGGGATTACAATGGAGTCTCTGTTCCCACAATGGTTGTTAAGTTGCCTTACACAAGTGCCAACTGCAGTCTAAGTCTGTTCATATCTCTCTGTCTCCTTTTTTTTCCCCTTTTAATATATAAATATATTTTAAGAAAATAATTGTTCTGGAGATGTATTTGACAGTCAATATTTCCTAACACCCAATCAGTCTGCAGCTCTGGGTTGAAAGATTTTCTTATACATAGACAAATGATTGATTGAAAGAAACCACTTCCAGACACCCACCATGGAGAAAATTCCCACTGGAAACCACAGCAGAGCCTCTCAAAACCTGTCCCTGGAAGCTGGAAACATCTCCTGCCATGAAACTGAGAGGGATTCATAACCTAGGGGAATCTCATTTGCCTTAAAAGTTTCCTGCCTGATTCTCCTCACTGCTTTCATCTACCCTATCCAGGAACCACTGGTGCTGACACTAGCAACAGATGGCTCTGATGGACTTCCCGGATCATTTTGCACTGGATCTCTTTATTTTTCAAGTAAGCTGAACCAAATGTAGAAGGCTCCAGAAATCCCCTCCTAGTCAACATTGAGAAAGAGCTTAAATGTCTTCTGAGCTACTCATTTTTCACCCCTCAGGTCACTCTTGACATTAGATTTCATCCACAGGAATCAGCCTGGTGGCACAGAGCCTCACAGGAGGGGGTTGGACAAGGTGCAAGGTGCTCATGGCAGGGAACTTGAACTAGATGACCTTTAAAGTTCCTTCTGACCCAAAGCAACCTGTGATTCCATGGAATAATCTTCTCCCTACTATCCATGCTGCCTGGACAAGAGTTGTATCCTGATTCCCAGTACCACTCATTATTTTGGAGCAGATGAGGTCTTGTAATGACAGGATGAGGAGGAATGGGTTTAAACTGGCAGAGAGGAGATTCAAACTGGATGTTAGGAAGAAGTTCTTTCCAGTGAGGGTGGTGAGACACTGGCACAGGTTGCCCAGGGAGATTGTGGATCACAGAATCACAGAATATGATCTTCAATTCTGTGATTCTGTGATCCACAACCACCCTGGAGGTGTTCAAGGCCAGGTTGGATGAGGCCTTGAGTGACCTGTTCTAGTGGGAGGTGTCCCTGCCTGTGGCATGGGATTGGAACTGAATGATTTCTGAGGTCCCTTCCAACCTAAACCATTCTGTGAGCATGTGATTCTGTGAGTCAAAGCTCAGATGATGCCACCTATAGTAAAATCCAAAGACTACACTGCAAGCAACCTGGAAGCCCCTTCACATCCCCCTGAGATCATTCTGGCAGTTATTCTGCCCCCCCATCCGTGCCACCCTGCTAGCTCATGCCATGCCCTAGGACATGCAAAACACACCCTTGCAATCCTGATGTGCAGAACTGTCACTCCAATGGGCTGGAGCCCAGCCTGGGCTTCATTGTTGTGCCCTTTGAATTGAAACCCTCTTCCACACCCTCAGACAGAACTGCTAATGGCTGTGACTCAGAGCTATAGGCAGCAAGTGGGCAAAGCAGGTTCAGTTTTGGGTCACTCGCTCCACGAAGGACATTGAGATGCTGAAGTGTGCCCAAAGAAGCTGGTGAAGAGTCTGGGGCACAGATCTTGTGAGAAGCAGCTGAGGGAACTGTTGTTGGGCTGTTTAGCCTGGAGAAAAGGAGGCTGAGGGGAGAGCTTCTCACTCTTTGCAACTATGTGAAAAGAGGTTGGGGTCAGATGGGCTTGGTCTCTTCTTCCAAGAACAAGTGATAAGATAAGAGGAAATGGCCTCAAGTTGCACCAGGAGAGGTTTAAGTTGGACATTAGGAACAGCAATAAGTTCTCCCCTCTTCCTCAAACTAACCATCCCCAGCTCCCTTAGTCACTCCTCATAAGTTTCCAGAACCTCCCCCAGCTTCCTCGCCCTCCTCTGGACCTGCTCCAGCACCTCCAAATCTTTCTTATATTGCAGTGCCCAAAAACTAAACACAACACTCAAGGTGTGGCATCACCAAAGCCAAGTCCAAGAGGACAATCACCTCCCTGCTCCTGCTGGCCACAGCATTTTTAATCCCAGCCAGGATGCCACTGGCCTTCTTGGCTGCCTGGGCACACTGCTGGCTCACATTTGGCTCCTGTCTTCTACAACCCCCAGATCCCTTTCTGCCAGGCAGCTCTCCAGCCACACTGCCCCAAGCCCATACCATTGCTTGGGGTTGTTGTGACCCAAGTGCAGGACCTGGCATTTGGCCTTGTTGGGATTCATCCCATTAATGTTGGCCCATTGGTCTAAGCCTAAGAGCCTCTCTACCCTCATTCAAATCAACACTGGCACCTAACTTGGTGTCATCTGCAAACTTACTGCTGCCACTCTCTGTGCCTGAATCAAGGTTGTCAATAAAGATGTTAAAAAATAAGTGAAGTGGTGGATGATGGATTGCAAGGGGCTGGTGGACTGCAAGGGGCTGGTAGATTGCCACGGGATGGTGGATTACAAAGGGATGGTGGATCGCAAGGGGCTGGTAGGTTGCCAGGGGCTGGTGGATTTCAAGGGGCTGGTGGATTTCAAGGGGCTGGTAGGTTGCCAGAGGATGGTGGATTACAAGAGGATGGTGGATCGCAAGGGGCTGGTAGGTTGCCACAGGATGGTGGATTACAAAGGGATGGTGGATCGCAAGGGGCTGGTAGGTTGCCACAGGATGGTGGATTACAAAGGGATGGTGGATCGCAAGGGGCTGGTAGGTTGCCAGGGGCTGGTGGATTGCAAGGGACTGGTGAGAGCTGCCCAGCACTGCCAGGCACGGTGCTTGTTCGCTTGATGAATTCAACTCTGAGGGAGAAAAAGAAATGATGAAATGAAGAGAAGTAGCTGCAGTTGTGTGGAGAGGGCCCTGGCATTGTTTTACTGCCCAGACTGCATGACTGATTGGATTTCCCAACAATATTTCTCAATGCCTAAGTGTGAGAGGCTCCTGGGAACAATAACTCCCCTGCAACTCAGAAGCTGAGTGATGAAGTCGTGGGTTAATAGCAATTAGTCTCCACACTGGCGGCTCCCTCTGCCACCTCCAGTTCTTTTTAATTTGTTGCTGGCCCCACAGCAGTGTAAATAATCCTTTGTTTTAAATCCACTGTAAGTCTGGTGGTGAAATAGCCACAGCTTGAGTTATGCAGTGAGGATCCTGGATGAATCCTTTTGGGCAGGCTGCAGGGACTGAGGTTGCTGCTTTCCCCTGCAGAGATTCATGGGCATGGGCATGGAGGGGGGTGGTGGTGGTGTGTGTGAAGACAATTTTATGGACTTGTGTTTTCAGTCCCCATGCAGATTTTATGATCAGAGAGGTCAAGTGAGGAACAGCCACAGACACTTAATCCAGGCACCAACTGAAAATGTGATTATTAAATATGTAATAAAAATAACTTAAATGCTCTCTGCAACCTATGGCTCAGGAGCACTTTAGCTTTGCAGAGACTCTCACTATGTGATGAGCTGAAGCAGAGGGAATTAGATGGGGGACAGACTGTTCTCAGTGGTGCCCAGAGACAGGACAAAGGGCAACAGGCATAAACTGGAACCCAGGAAGGTCCACTTGAAGATGGGGGAACACATTCTTTGGTGTGAGGGTGCTGGAGACCTGGAGCAGGCTGCTCAGAGAGGCTGTGAGGTTTCCTTCTCTAGGGAGATTCCAAACCCACCTGGACATTGCAATCCTGGCCCAGGTTGCCTAGACAGGTAGATACTCCACCTCTGGAAATATGGTCACATTGGATAGGATGTTCAGCCTGGAGAAGAGGAGGCTCAGGGCAGACCTCATTGCTGTCTACAACTACCTGAAGGGAGGTTGTAGCCAGGTGGGGTTGGTCTCTTCTCCCAGGCAACCAGCAACAGAACAAGGGGACACAGTCTCAAGTTGTGCCGAGGGAGGTATAGGCTGGATGTTAGGAGGAAGTTCTTCACAGAGAGAGTGATTGGCATTGGAATGGGCTGCCCAGGGAGGGGGTGGAGTCACTGTCCCTGGAGGTGTTCGAGAAAAGACTGGATGAGGCCCTTAGTG
Organism: Tricholaema leucomelas; assembly: GCA_013400475.1. Taxonomy (NCBI): domain Eukaryota; kingdom Metazoa; phylum Chordata; class Aves; order Piciformes; family Lybiidae; genus Tricholaema lacrymosa; species Tricholaema leucomelas. The sequence continues at coordinate 187,923 of WAAF01001124.1, read as the reverse complement.
CCATGGTCTGGTTGACTGGACAGGGCTGGGTGCTAGGTTGGACTGGATGATCTTGGAGGTCTCTTCCAACCTGGTTGATTCTATGATTCTATGACTCTGAGCAACCTGATGTCCCTGCTGCGTGCAGCAGGAGTTGGACTGGATGAGCTTTAAAGGTCCTTTCCCATCCAAACCACTCTGATGCTATGATTCCAGCTCTTCACAGGCATGGAAAAGGGAGTCACATTTTGAAAGAGGAAGGCTAAAAATTGATGTGGATGTTAAAGTCAGCATTAAAAGGAGCCTGGGTTGGTTGTCTCTATTAACAGTGAGCTACCATGAACCTGTCAATACATTTGACACCAATTCTCAAAGCATTGGCCTGGTTCTGGCACCTCATGTGGTGTCCTCTGCTTTCACTTGGGTGCCCAGGGTTTTATAGGGGGAGCTGGGTGTTACTCCTCAGTAATTCAATGGAGAAAGGAGCTGTACCTGTGAATGCAAATTTACCTGCCCTAGCCAAACACCAGCAGTGTTTAGGCACCACAGTCGCATTCACCAACCTGAGGATCACGATGTGACAAACCCTCTTGGAATGAGTCACTGAGTGTTAGCCCCAGCAGAACAGCAGATATTTGTTTGACATTGTCTCTCCTTTGCTCAAAACCTTTGGGTTTTCTCAGCTTCCCTCAGTTTTTGTGCAGACTTTCACTCTAAGACTACATCTGCGAAAGGGGTGCTGTGATTAATGAGAGTGATAAAGGCTTTCTCCCACCCTTCCTCAGGAAGAGGATGATTAATTGGAGCAAGATAGAGGCCCTCCTTAGATTTGATTAATGCTCCCATTTTCTCAGCTGGTGTTGAGCCCCACCTAAGGTCTTCAAACCACTTTTGTTGTGAGGAGCATGCAATGAAAGCCCACTGAGCCCCTCAGCTGGGTAACCATTTCTGCTGTGTGAACTCACTGGCTCTCAAGGGCTCACTCAGGAGCCTCCAAAACACAAACCCCCAAAGCCCTCACAGGCTATTAAGTAAAACAAGCTCATGTAGAACTGAGCTCTTGCTTCAGATCTTGCATCCATTTGCTATTAACTCCTGATGGAGGGGTTGGGAAAAGAGCAATAGGGATCATTTTGCTCTCTGCTTTGACCCTGGCCAAGAAACCTGAATCCACATGCAGCGACTCCACAGATCTGCTCTGTGCCTACTGAACATGGTAGCAGTTGTGAGAGTTGGTCACTGAGTCCTTCCTCAGGGCTCTCACATTAAGTTCATAATCTTCAACCAGCCCTAATAGAGGTTCTTAAGGAAAGAGGCTTTATTTTGGGGAGGAAAACCCCAGATGCTTGTGCTTGTTTGCTCAAGTGTTTCTGTTTTGCTTTGGTTTTAAGACAGGTTTCTGTTCCAGTATAATCACAGCAACATGGAACGTGTTGGGTTGGAAGGGACTATAAAGCTTGACTAGTTCCAATCCCTGTGCCATGTGCAGGGACACCTTCCACAGGATCAGACTGCTCCAAGTGCCTTCCAGCCTGACCTTGAACACTTCCAGGGCTGGGGCATCCACAGCTTCTCTGGGGAACCCATTCCAGTGTCTCACAATCTTCACAGTGAAGAATTTCTTCCTAATATCTAACTTAAATCTCCTCTCTTTCAGTTTAAAACCTTCAATCCTTATCCTATCACTGCCCTCCATGACAAAGACTCCCTCCCCATATTTCCTGCAGGCCTCCTTTCACTACTGAAAGCTCACTATAACATCTACCCAGAGCCTTTTCTTCTGTAGGCTAAACAACCCCAACTCAGCTTGTCCTCATAAAGGAGGTTCTCCAGCCCCTTGGTCACCTTCATGGCTTCCTCTGGAGCTGCTTGAGCAGTGCCTTTCTTATGCTGCGGTCCCCAGAGCTGGACACAGTACTTCAGATGGGGGTCTCATTAGAGTGACAGCTAATCTCACTTTTAATCACAGGCTCACAGGCTGTTAGGGGTTGGAAGGGACGCAAAGAAATCATTGAGTCCAACTGCCCTGCCAGAGCAGGACCATACAATCTAGCTCAGGTCACACAGGAACACATCCAGACAGGCCTTGGAAGGCTCCAGAGAAGGAGACTCCACAACCTCTCTGGGGAGCCTGTGCCAGTGCTCTGGGACCCTTACAGTCAAGAAGTTCCCCTTGTGTTGAGCTGGAACCTCCTGTGCTGCACCTTACATCCCAGAGAGCAAGTGAGCAGAGCCTGTCCCTCCCTTCTGACCCCCAGCCCTCAGATATTTAGAAACATTGATTAAATCTCCTCTCAGTCATCTCCAGGGTAAGCAGCCCCAGGTCCCTCAGCCTCTCCTCATCAGGCAGTGCTCCAGTCCCCTCATCATCCTTGTAGCCTTCCCTTGGACTCTCCAGCAGATCCCTGTCCCTCTGAAACTGGGGGCGATCCTTATCCCTCTTAATCCTTAACTTCTTCCCATTTCCAGTTAGATCATTTCATCCTGTCTGGGTGAAATGTCCCTTACAGTTCTCACCACGGTGAGGAAGCAGGTGGGGAAAGGGAGAGATCCATCCAGTTGGGCTCTGTGTGCCAGGGTCTCCACTGCCAGAGACAGAACACTGCAGTGAGGAGCAGAAACTATCACCTGAGCAGGCATGGATGGAGAAAGGACAGGACAGGTTGGCTCCATCAGCCATGTCAGGCCCTGTGTTCCTGCTGCAGGACATTCTGGGTTGTCTGGGAGAAGCTTATTTATAACTCAGCCTGGACTGCAGTCGTCTGCCCAGCTTAGGGAAATCTGGCAACCATATTTCTGGAAATGACTTCTTTTCTCTGCCCCTTGTAGATTGAAACCCCAGTCTTGGGGAGGGCCAACACTGGAGGCTTCATAATATTTTTATTCTCAAACCAGAGTGCAGAAATTAGACTTCTTGAGCCTAAATTCCTGCGCAGCACAGGCCAGAGGACGTCAGCTGGTAATTGCTGCGGTTGAATCTTGTCCTTGGACAAGTGTCCACTTTGCAAGCATGGGACTTGCTGAGCACTTTTCCTTCTGCTCTGACATTTTCCTTGCTTTGTGGAGGGCCAAGAGTGGCTCACTCTGTGTTTGGGCATGCGGCGCACTGGAGGAAACCTGATTCCATTGACTGCTGCGGTTAGTTGATGCAGAAGAAATCTGCTCACTCTTTACTGAGTCATAGTTTTGACAAATATTTGACCTCTGAAGTACTTTATCATCCGGATGTGACCTCTGAGTAACTGATTTTTTTTTTTTTTTGCAGTTAACTGGAAGTTCCAAACAAATAAGGGATCAGTTTTGCACCTCTTGAGGCAAACCAGATTTGAAACCTCTTTGGAACACAAAAGAAAAAAAAAAAAAAAGCCAAAATTGAAAGAGGGTTTTAGTGCTGGGCTCGTGGAGACTTCAGATTCTGAATTCAAATGGGTTTGGGAAGAAATATAAAAGTCAAGTGGAATTTGGAGTCCAAAGCGGGGAATGTCCTGTTGCAAATGTCGAAGTGAAAAGCTGTTTCAAATCATTTAATAGAGTCAGGTTGGAAGAGACCTCCAAGGTCATCCAATCCTGCTTGGGACAAGCTCTTTGGTGACATAGAAACCATTCCATGGGCATCTACAGTAGGTAGACTTCAGGTTGCTTCTGACTACAGCTTCAGTCAAAATTGCTCATGCCTGGGAGGTTCCATAGGGAAATGGTATTACAGAGAATGGGTGTTGCAAGGGACCTCTGAGGATCATCCAGTCCAATCCTCTCCTAAAGCAGAGTCACCCAGAGCACATTGTCCAGGATCACAACATCCAGGCATGCTTGGAATCTCTGCAGAGGAAACTCCACAACCCCTCTGGGCAGCCTGCTCCAGGGCTCCAGCACCCTCACAGCAAAGGAGTTTCTCCACATCTACAGAGGGAATCTCCTGGGTTCCAGTTTGTGCCTGTTGCCCCTTGTCCTGCCACTGGGCATCACTGAGAAGAGTCTGGCCCCATCCTCTTGCCCCCCACCCTTTAGCTGTTGATCAGCACCAAGAGGATCTCTGCCATTCCAAGACCTCAGTGTTATTTCCCAGCACAAGGCAAGTGGCACTTTCTGGTGCAGCGCCAGGATGACCTTTACTGGCCAGCTGACCCTGGGCAGTGCTGCTGACATTTCCAAAGCACAAGTCACCAAAAAGTCTGTGGTGAGAGAAGATGAAGTAACACTGATTGCTCTTGAAGTTCTCCTGGATTACCCCGGGCTCTCTCCTGTGACAGAAGTCTTTGTCACCTGTTTGTGTTACAATTCTTTTGTCAGATTTCTCTTCCTCTAGAAGAAGAAAATAGAGAAACCTGAAAAACAAAGGCTTGTGGAGGGAGGTGGAATTCTATCAACTTGGCATCTCATTTCTCTTTATTTTCTTATTATCTTATTTTCTGCCATTCTTTTACTATCAGCCTCAAAGTTTGTAGTCCTTAGTTTTGCATGTTTGATGGAGCATCTCTGTGAGAAGGACAGGCTGAGAGCACTGGGACTGCTTATCCTGGGCAGGAGCAGCCTGAGAGGGGAAATCTGCTCAGGGCAGAGGGCAAGAGAATGGGGCCAGACTCTCTTCAGTGGTGTCCAGTGACAGGACGAGGAGCAATGAGCACAAACTGGAACCCGAGATTCCCTCTGTACATGAAGAGAAACTTCTTTGGTGTGAGGGTGCCGGAGGCCTGTGGTGTCTCCTTTTCTGGGGTTCCAACCCCACCTGGGCATTGTGATCCTGGGCAAGCTGCTGTGGGTGCCCTGCTTTAACAGAGGGGTTAGCCTGGATGATCTCCAGAGGTCCTATCTAACCCCTGCTATGCTAAGATTCTGGAATTCCTCTGTTTTCTTCCCTGGACAGCAGAAATGTCATTTCCACCAGCCTGACTGTTACACTGCCAGCCTGAGAGATGACAGCAGAACTGCCCTTTGTGGAGAGGAGGGCAAAGCGCTGAAGCAGCAGAGTTTGCCTTCACCCATGGAGTTCAGCTCAGCTTGCCTGAAAACAAAACATGCCAGGAGCAGGCAGAAAAAAGGAGAGAGGAAGGGATAAAAAAGCAGCTTCTGTCTCTGGTGCTGACTCTGCCCACACTCTCCTTGCACAAAGGAAGCAGACGCAGCAAACATCCCTGCGAGCTCCTTCCAAGGAGGTTGTGCAGACGCAGTGCTTTCTGTGTGCGCCTTGCTCTCAGATGCCCTCCCTAACCCTGGGCTCGCAGCCATGCTGCAAAGGCTGCTGGCAGAGCAGAGTGAGCTGGGCACAGCGGGAGTCAAAGGGGGAGAGAGCAGGAAAAGGAAGATAACAGGGAGCAAGCTACACCAGATATGAGCACAAGGATCCGTGTCTCATGTGTGGGACAGTTGTCAGGACTTAGTGGAAGAGTTCACTGGTGGGTCCTCATCTGCTGTGAGGCCTGTTTACCCAGAACCACAGAGTGTCAAGGGTTGGAAGGAACCTCCAGAGATCATCCATCCCAACCTCCCTGTCAAAGCAAAGTCACTAAGGGCTGACCACAAAGGAATTCATCCAGGGGAGTTTTGAAGGTCTCCAGAGACAGAGACTCCATAACCTCTCTGGGCAGCCTGTTCCAATGCTCACTCATCCCCACCATAAGGAAGTTCCTCCTCATGTTGAGGTGGCATCTCCTTTGTTCCAGCTTGTTCCTGTTGTTTCTTATCCTGTCACTGAGCATCATTGAAAATAGAGTAGGTGAACAGATTATGCCAGGGTGAGGAATTCAGAGCACAAGGGTCAGCCAATGGACTAACCCTTCTCGTGGTCTGAGTTTTGATGTCTTCCTGAGCCTCTGTCTTCTATAAAATGAGGAGTGCATCACTATGAGGACATTGTCTTGAGGGCATCAAGAACCCTTTCCCAGGCATAGTTGGGACTTCACCTAGGAAGAGGTGAAACACACTAGGCTGCTCAGCTGCAGTCTGTGTAGGCAGAGAGGAACTAGTACAAAACCATAGGTCTGTCAACACCTAACTATTCCCTGGGCTGGGACTTCCTGAGCTGCCTTGGAAATCAAAGGAGGTGCACGTTGAAGCATGAAGTTCAGCCCTAGAGCCATAGCTGTGCCAAACCAGAGCCAGACACCACCATGGAGACACAGCAGATATCTGGTCAAGCACTGCTCTGCTTCTGCTGTCCTGTTCTTCTGACCAGCCCTGAGATATTGAACCTATGCACCTGGCTGATGGGCATGGAGGGCTGCCAAGAGGAAGCTGTGCCAGCATGGTGCAAAGCTTGACACGTCTGGAGGCCTGCCTGCCAAGCTGCTGAGCTTACAGCTTGCAGCAGAAAGCTGACACCTCTCAAACAGCATCCAGCATTGGCCTCACTGGACCTGTGCTAGACAGGCTGATCCAACCTCAGGCACTTGGATCATCCTGGCTTCAACACAAGTGCTCAATGCCTGAGTGCCAAGATCCTTTTGACATAGTTTGGCATGACACCATCTCACAGCAGTGTGCCTGTAAGGCCAACAGCATCCTGGCCTGGATCAGCAACAATGTGGCCAGCAGGACCAGGGCACCGCTCATCCCCCTGTACTTGGCACTGGAGAAGTCACATCTTGAACCTTGGGTTCAGATTTGGGGCCCTCACTCCAAGAAGGACTCTCAGGTACTGGAGCATGTCTAAGGAAGAGCAAAGAAGCTGGTGAAGAGAGGACAAGTCTTGTGAGGAACAGCTGAGGTAAATGCCTTTTTTTTCAGCCTGGAGGAAAGGAGGCTGTGGGGAGACCTCACTCCTCCTGCTAAAGGAGGTTGTAGTAAGGTGGGGGTAGGTTTCTTCACCCAAGAAACAAGGGAAAACACAAGAGAATATGTCTTCATGTTGTCCCAGGGGAGGTTTAGATCAGACCCAAGGAACAATTTAAACCCCAGCAGTGTTGTCCAGCTCTGGCCCAGGCTGCCCAGGGCAGTGCTGGAGTCCTCATCCCTGTAGGGGTGGTGCTGAGGGGCTTAGTTCAGTGGTGAGCTGGCAGTGCTGGGTTAAGGGCTGAACTTTTCCAGTTAAAGTGATTCTATGATTCCACAATTCTAAGCCCTGCAGAGGGTCAGAAAACCTGACTGCTCTGTCCACTTCCATGCCCCTCAGTTTGAGAAAGGTGTGGAAATGCTTGAACACGGCCAAAGAAGGGCACCAAGGCTGGTGAGGGGGCTGGATCAAAGATCCCATTCTGTGATTCTGTGATCCACAACCACCCTGGAGGTGTTCAAGGCCAGCATGGATGGGGCCTTGAGCAACCTGTTCTAGTGGGAGGTGTCGCTGCCTATGGCATGGGGTTGGAACTGGATGAGCTTTGAGCTCCCTTCCAACCTAAACCATTCTATGTTTCTATGATTCTATGATATCCTGCAGGTCAGGATGCCAGCTATGGTTTCCAAGCTCTGCAGGTTTCTCCCTGCACATTGTCCTTTAACCCCTGTGACTGAAATCAGACTTGGTCTGGCAAGCCAGGCAATGCCAAGCCTTGCCACTGACACGCAGTGTCTGCTGATGACAGCCGCACTGTGCTCTCCAAGGTCTTGCAAACCATCAGTCATCTCCCAAGGTAATAAAGCAGCAATTGTGCCTTTAGAGATGATCATTGAAAGCAGATTTATTAAGGATTAAGAAGAGGAGTGTGGGAGTGATAAAAACACTTGTGCTAATCTTGGGGCTGGGGTTGATAACCATCTAGAGCCTGACATAGCAGCACAGCAAAATCCTTATCTTGTGCCTTCCCTTGCAGGTTTACTCTGACAGTTATCTTCTGTTTAAATATCAACTGATGATGAGGAACATATTCACTGGAAATTAACCATGGCCCAGATGCTAATCTGTGGTGCTGCTTGCTTAGCTAAACATACATTTGCTGATGAAAAGCTCTACATGAGCCAGCAGTAAGAGTGCAGCCCAGACAGCAACTGTGTGCTGGGCTGCAGCCAGAGCAGTGTGGCCAGCAGGGCAAGGGAGGGGATTCTGCCTCTTTGCTTTCCTCTCCTGAGATCCCACCTGGAGTCCTGTGCACAGTTCTGGAGTCCCCAGCACAGGAAGAACATGAAACTGTTTGAGCCAGTCCAGAGGAGGCCACAAAGATGCTCAGAGGGCTACAGAAGCTCTGCTATGAGGACAGGCTGAGAGAGTTAAGACTTAGCAGCCTGGAGAAGAGAAGGCTTTGAGGAGACCTTGGAGTGGCCTTCCAGGATCTGAAGTGGGCTACAGAAGGGCTGAGGAGGGACTACTGACAAGGTCTTGTAATGACAGGACGAGGAGGAATGGGTTTAAACTGACAGAGGGGAGATGGAAACTGGATATTAGGAAGTAGTTGTTTGCAGTGAGGGTGGTGAGACATTGGCACAGGTTGCCCAGGGAGGTTTTCAAGGCCAGGTTGGATGAGGCTTTGAGTGACCTCTTCTAGTGGGAGGTGTACCTGTCTATGGCAGGGAGCTGGAAATGGATGAGCTTTGAGGTCCCTTCCAACCTAAACCATTCTATGATTTTCACAACTAATTTGAAACAAGATCTTGTTTTATTATTGTTCCTCTGTTGGTTTTTCTTTTCTTTTTTTCATTTTGGGGGTGGGGGGGATAATGCTGCAGAGCCTATTTGTTTGCTCCCCGTTCCTGCCATAGCAGAGATGTTTCTCATTCCTAAGCTATGCAGAGCTCAGCCAGCCTGTAATCATCAGAACAATAATAATAATAATATATAATAATAATGCTTTTTTATTTTTATGGCACTCTCCAGCTGTTTGATAAACAAGAATGCTCGTACCCAGCGAGCACTAAAACATCCACCAGCAAAAAAGCCAAGCAGAGTTCAAAATAAAATGCAGCCTGGGCAATGAAAGCAAAATAGCGACAAATGCTGAGCAGGATGAATTCTCCAAGCCTCTTCCGAGGGCAAAACAAGGCAACTGGCAGTGGGAGACGCTAGAAACGCAGGCTGCACACTGGGAAGGTGTTTGACTGCTTGTATCTTTTGCCAGATACAGAATCACAGAACTGGCAGGGCTGGAAGGGAGCTCTAGGGTCATCTAGTTTCAACCCCCCCTGCCACGGGCTGGGACACCTCACATTAGATCAGATTGACTCAGAGCCACATCCAGCCTGGCCTTAAAAACATCCAGGGATGGGACTTGCACCACCTCCCTGGGCAACCTGTGCCAGTGTCTCACCACCCCCATGGTGAAGAGTTTCTTCCTAACATCTAATCTGAATCTCACCTGCCCTAGTTTGAATCCATTTCCACCAGTCCTATCACTACCTGATACCCTAAACTGTGATGGTCCTGCCTGGGCAGGGTAGTGCAGTGAACCATCAGTGTGTTGCGTAGAAACTCAAGGAGGCTTAGCTTGGAGACAGCCTGGGCAGGAGCTTGTTCCAGATTTTTCCACAGGAACAAAGCAAAAAAAAAGAAAGGAAAGANGAAAGAAAGAAAGAAAGAAAGAAAGAAAGAAAGAAAGAAAGAAAGAAAGAAAGAAAGAAAGAAAGAAAGGGAAAAAAAAGGAAGAAAGACAGACATATTTTTTTCCCCAGGAAGAACTGCAGCAGTTGCAGTCTTGCCCTTTGAAAAGTGCAGATAATTAGCAGCATAGTGTTGAAGCAGAAGTTAATTGGCTTGGATTAGGTCACAGTTCCCTGCCCACCTCACATGTGTCACCTCCTCCTTGCTCTGCCAGAGGCTGGTGGTAGGAGAGAGAGCAGTCAGCACCATGAATAGGCACCATCAGGAGCAGGACATCAAAGTGACTGGTAGTGGTAGGAGGACACTGTTGGTTGAGCCAGCCATGAGGTTGCTGATCTGCAGAGGCCAAGAGAAAGGGAAGAGAGATAAGGGTTGGGAAGGGGCTTTGACTAGTGTGTGATACAAGAGCTTACAAACACTTGAAGTGTGTGAAATGCAGAGCAGGAAGAACAGCCCTGATAGCAGCTACTGCTGCTTGTGAATGTCCTCACCTCTCATGGATCCTTCCCAAGTAGGAGGGACATAGGAAGACAGATCCTGATAGTCAGGCAGCTAAAAATAGCTGATGCCTGATAGCCCCCATTGGATCTGCATTAGAAAACCACCTTCACTACATTCATGTGGTGACTCTGGCTTTACACCACTCTTGTCAAGGTTCTTGACAGAGAGCAGCTGAAAGACAGAGCTCAATGTGTTGTGATCAGTGGCAGATCTAGCTGGAAGCCTGGAGCTAGTGGTGTTCCCCAGGGCTCAGGACTTGCTCTAGTATTGATCAGGATCTTCACCAACAAGCTGGATGCAGGGACAGAGAATGCCCTCAGCCAGTTTGCTGGTACAGAAGTGGGAGGAGTGGCTGACACCCATCAAGCTGTTCTGCCATTCAGTCAGACCTGGCTGGAGGGCAGCTCATGGAGTTCAGCAAGGCCAAGAAGGCCAAGGGTATCTTGGAGTGCATGAAGAAGAGTGCAACTAGCAGTTTGAAAATGATTGTCCTCCCTTCCATTCTCCTCTGGTGAGGAATACTGGGTCCACTTGTGGGCTCTCCAATTCAAGAAAGACAGGGAACTGTTGGAGAGTGGCTACAAAGCTGCTGAAGGGATCAGAAATTCCAGCTGAACATAAAAGTTTCTAACATGTTCCTTCCAGTCCTCACCTCTGTGACTCTGAAAATGATTTCCCAAGGTTACATTTGACAAAGGAACTGGGAGTAAAGCTGTGGCAAACTGTCATTTAAACCACACTCCAAGCTGCCTTTGCCTGGGAGCATATACACAAACCCAAAGGGAATTAAGAAAATGTCTGTCCCAAAAGAGCTCGCAGTTGTCAGTGCCCTGGCAGCAGCTGCTGAAGGACATGGTGCAGTGGTGAGCTGGCACTACTGGCTTGATGGTTGGGCTTGATGATCCCTTCCAACCAAAACCTTCCCGTGGTTCTCTGTGGCTCCAATTCTTGTTAATTGAAAGTCTAAAAATAATCCTACAAACTCTATCTTCAGGGAAAGAAAAAGTTGCCTAGGACCTGGATGAGTGACATTATTTTGGATCTGAGCATAGTGTCAGGAAGAACTTAAAATATTTTACAGGCAGCTTCTTTTTAAATCTCCCCCCAGCCTTAAAAACAAATCAGGATTTCAACTGGGGGGGGAGGGGGGGGGAATAGGGACAATCTAAAATAGAATCAGATCAAAATGGGGTGATAAGCAATGCACTGGCACCTCTCTGGCAAAAACACTCTGACAAGACTCACAGAACATTGTGGTGATTTGCTTTCACCTTTCACTCCTCTTCCAAAATAGGTTCATTTAAAAGATTCCACCGAGTCCAGACAGATTAAGGCTGTAGGACTGCATCCAGACCTGCAGCCTAAATTTAGCTCATTAATGGCCAATGCCAGAATCTGCAGCCCCAAAACTGCTTGACTTAGGGAGAGTCACTGCATTAAAACTGGACTGAGAGCTGAAGGAGGAAAAGTGCAGGTTGCCTGGCAGAGAAATTGTCCTGACAGTGCTGTCCCCAAGGAATTCCCTTGCAGAAAGAGAGGTTCATTGAGTATTCACAGAGGTTAAGCAAACTCTGAAGTGAGGTGGGACTTGGTCTCTTTTCCATATAATGAGCAATAGGGCAAGTGGGAAAGGCCTTAAGTTGCACTAGAGGAGGTTTAGATTGGGCATGAGGAATAATGTCTTTCCCAAAGAGGTTGTCAAGCTCTGGAATAGGCTGTGCAGGAAGTGGTGACTGGAGTCAGTGATCTTAAAGGTCTCTTCCAACCAAAATGGTTCTCTGAATGATGGAACATCAGAGAATTACAAAATCCCAGCGTGGTGGAAGTTGGAAGGGGCTGGAGATCTTCTAGTTGAACTTCCCTGATAAAGCAGGGTCACTGAGAGCAGCTTGCCCAGGTTCACATCCAGGTGGGTTTGGAATCTCTCCAGAGGAGGACACTCCACAACCTGCCTGAGCAGCCTGCTCCAGTGCCCCATCTATCCTCTTGGCTCCTCAACCTTAGTTATTGACTAGCATTGAGCAGATCCCCTCTTGCTTTGCTCTTCTCCAGTCTGAACAGCTACAGATCTCTCAGCTTTTTCTCATCAGAGAGATACTTCAGTTCACTCCTCATCTTTGTAGCCTCTGTTGAATTTTTTGTAGCATTCTCTTTCTCTCCAACTGGGAAGCCCTGAACTGGATTCATTACTCCAGACATGGCCTGTGCATTAAGGATCAGTCCCTCCAGCAGCTGAGTTCTATCCTTGAACACCACGATGCAACCTGCCCTGGAGAATTACCATATGAAAGGTTCACAAGCTGAGACCAGCCACTGTGAAATTACTTTGCCTTCTTCAGGGATCAGTCCTAGAACATCTTCCTGGGCTTGGCTGAATTCCCAGCAGGTCAAGATCTGTGCTGTGCATGCACTGAGTTGCACCACACAGCAGTTTCAAGTGGCAGGAGGCAAAGCAATTCATGCCCACCCAAAGGAGTAATATTGGCCAGGGAAGATCTCCCTTGTTAGCCCTTAAAATAGAGGTATGTGCAGGATACAAGGGGAGGAAGAGGACGCTCTGGGCCAATGGAAGGAGCCCAGTTATGAGTGAGCGGTGGTGATTTAGTCAAGCTGGCGAGGTAGGCAGGGAGCTCTGGCCTAGGGCAATGAGTAAGCCTCAATTTCTGAAGGGTGGAGCTCAGAATTCTTTTTTATATTATGCAAAATTTAAAATAGGAAAGAAACTGATTCATTCTCTCCAGCCCTGAGGAAGACATTCCTCAGGTTAGCGTTAGGTGAGCCTGCTGAGAACGTGGTGTAAGAGAGGTCAGGAGGCACGGAGAGGACACTTACATGCACCTTGCCAGGCTGGAAGGCTCTAGAGGAGACCTGAGGATCACAGGGAGGTCCCTAGGAAGGACCTCTCTGCCAACGTAGCAAAAATCAAAGGATGTTGCTAGCTTGAAGCGGAGTGAAGATGATGGAGAAAGGAGTAGTGTTGGCCACAGCAACAGTGCACAGGGCAAAATGTAATCAGCAGTCAGATGCTAGGTCAGTCTCCCAGCAGACTTTTCTCAAGCATTGCAGTCATCTGCTCCCCTGAGCCAAGAACTGCCACTGACCTCTTGCTGTGTTTGTCCTGCCTGCCCCACTTGAAGCAGGAGGAGATGTCTGAAAGGGGAAAGTGGAAAGTGTGATTGTAAGCAGCCCCAGTTCACACCCTGCTTTGAAGGGAAAACACATTGTCTGCCAGCCAAGGTTCCTCCCTTCCTGGGACTGGCTGCGTTGGCAACACAAACAACAGCAACCAGGCAGACACCAAGAGTTTCAACAATGACCATGGTGCTGTGGAAGGACTTTATGGCTCTTCATGGACAGACACTTCACCCCCCTTACCCAGCCCTGAAATTTCACCTTCATCTCCTTCTTTATGGGAAAACAAAACAAAACAAAACAAAAAACAAAAACCAAAAAGTGTTTAGGAATCTCGATGTGGGCACCACAGGTACCCCACTGAGCCAGCTTCCCTTGCCCCAAAACACTTCTGGCCTGGGCTGCAGCAAGAGCAGTGTGGGCAGCAGGGAGAGGGAAGTGATCCTCCCCCTCTGCTCCACACCGGTGAGACCTCACCTGGAGTACTGCATCCAGTTCTGAAGCCTCTGTTTTAAGAGGGCTATGGATGTGCTGGAAGGTGTTCAGAGAAGGGCCACGAGGATGAGAAGAGGGATGGAGCTGCTCTGCTGAGAGGAGAGATTGAGGGAGTTGGAATTGTTCAGTCTGGAGAGGAGAAGGCTCCCAGGTGACCTTATTGTGGCCTTTCAGTATCTTAAGGTGGCTACAAGGAAGGTGAGGAGGGACTTTTTAGGCTGTCAGGTAGTGATAGGCCTGAGGAGAATGGAACAAAGCTGGAAATGGGTAGATTCAGACTGGGTGTTAGGAAGAAGTTGTTCGGTATGAGGATGGTGAGAGCCTGGAAGGGGTTGCCCAGGAGGGTGGTGGCAGCCTCATCCCTGGAGGTGTTTAAGGCCAGGCTGGATGAAGCTCTAGACAGCCTGATCTAGTGTGAGGTGTTGTTGGCCATGGTAGGGGTGTTGGAACTAGATGCTCCTTGTGGTGCCTTCCAACCTTGACTGATTCTATGATTCTATGATTCTGCGATTCTCTCAACTTCCCAAGGGAGCAGCTTCACCTGCCAGATGGCTTAACAAAAGGATTCTTTTCTACCAGTGAAGCCTCACCCAGGATGGTGGCAGGAGTCTCTGAAGTATTACACCACAGACTGAGAAGATGACCTTTTTTGCCCACAGGTCTGTTCCCCAGGAGGACAGAATTTTGTACTTGGCTCTGCCTTTGGCTAAGTCATTTTACCTCTCTTTCCATTTGTTTAAAGGTCAGGGCAGTCTCTCTAAGTACCACTGTGGTGACTAACAGCATGGGGCCCTGATCTCAGCCTCTTGCTGCTGTGGCAATACAAATAAGTTTGGTTTCCAAAGTCCTCCCACCGTGAGGCTCTAGCACTGCCACACTCATGGCTCTTCTATCAATGGAATCATAGAGGAGAGCTGCTGAGCCATCACATTTATGAGTCCCTAAAGCAATTATCATTTTTTTAAAGTGGAGCTTATATGCAGCAGAGGCACCATGGCAGCCAAGGCACTGAAAAACCTAATCACAGGCTCAACAAGTGCCTGGCTGTGCTGAAGCATGAATCACCCTCATGCACAGAGAGATTTTAGGCATGGAGTAATACAAACCAAATGCTAAAGCTTCCAGAAGTGGAATCAAACTACAACTTCAAGTTGGGTGTGGAGTCCTGTGTGCAGTGACAATGGATTATTATTTTAGAAAAGGAGGAGATAGGGAAGGAAAAAGGATGTTGAGGCCATGCTTGACTGCCATTGGTGCCATATGAAGGTGGCTGCCATCCCTTCTGTCACTGCTTGCTCATCTGCAAAATGTATCACACAGTCTCACAGTACCACCAAGGTTGGAAGAGACCTCACAGATCATCAAGTCCAACCCTTTACCACAGAGCTCAAGGCTAGACCATGGCACCAAGTGCCACATCCAATCCTGCCTTGAACAGCCCCAGGGACGGCGACTCCACCACCTCCCTGGGCAGCCCATTCCAGTGTCCAATGACTCTCTCAGTGAAGAACTTTCTCCTCACCTCAAGCCTAAGTTTCCCCTGGCGCAGCCTGAGGCTGCATCCTCTCGTTCTGGTGCTGGCCACCTGAGAGAAGAGACCAACCTCCTCCTGGCCACAACCACCCCTCAGGTAGTTGTAGACAGCAATAAGGTCTCCCCTGAGCCTCCTCTTCTCCAGGCTAAACAATCCCAGCTCCCTCAGCCTCTCCTCGTAGGGCTGTGCTCGAGGCCTCTCACCAGCCTCGTTGCCCTTCTCTGGACACGCTCAAGCATCTCATGTAAGGTGAGGTGGCTCTACCTAATCCACCATTTGCCTTGAGTCTGCTCTAGGTAAGAGAGAATAACTTTCTGATCACAGTACAGTGGGGATTGGAAAGGAGCTCTGGGGATCATCTAGTCCAATCCTCCTGCTCAAGCAGGGTCACCCACAGCAGCTTGCCCAGGATCACAACGTCCAGGTGGGTTTGGAATCCCTCCAGAGGAGGAGTCTCCACAACCTCTCTGAGGAGCCTGCTTCACTGCTCTTGTACCCTGAAAGTCAAGAAGTTTTTCTATATGTTCAGCTGGAATTTCTTGGGTTCCAGTTTGTGCCTGTTGCCATTTCTCCTGTTACTAGGCATGGCTGAAGAGAGTCTGGCCCCATCCTGTTGTCCCCTACCCTTTAGCTATTGATCAGCCTCTGAAAAAATGTGATTTTCCAGCTCAAAGAGCAGATGTGGATCAAAGTGCAGATGTGGATCCTGTCTCTGCTACCATCACCAGCTTCTATGGCATGGGAAGTCAGTAAGGGGACACTCTGAAAGTCCTTCATTGCAGATTTGTAGCAGGTTGCAGCAAAGCTGACCCAACAAATGATTACCTCAGTTGTGAGGGACTGCAAGTGGAAAGTACTGCAGGGCTTAGACTGAAAGAGCTCAGGTGTCTGAAATCATCAAGGGGGTTAAACCTGGAGCTGTGCAAGACAACTCTTATGTCCTGAACTAGTCAAACTGTGCAAATCATCATCATCCATTACAGACATCCACATATTTCTGTTAGTTTTGCAAGAACTTGCCATGCCTGGGCTGCCTGAAGCTTTCCCAGATACATCCCCAAAGAACAGCTCAGGTACAGAAGGAACAGGAGCTCAGTCTGCAGGAAGGAGCCTGGAGTCCATAGAGAATCTGTGCTCCTGCACAGGGAGATGCTTCAGACACTGAGCTGTGTGCTGTCCTGCCCCCACAGTCCCTGATTGAAACAACCCATTGGTACCTCAGTTGATGGCATCTGAAGTATGCCTGGCCCCTGGTCCTGTCTCTGCCTTCCCAGCACCATCCAGGACCCAGAGGGACAAAGGGCAGGATCTCAGCGCTTCCCGTCACGCTCCAGCCGACAGCGCAGATTAGAGGTGGAAAGAACACCTATGAGGTCATCCCTGACATCCCCAGAGAGCAATCTGAGATTGTTCCTTTGCATTTTATTATCTGGTGCTCTGTCCAGCTCAGCAGCAACACGACTGAAAACACAGTCTTCCCAGAGCTTCCTTAGGGGAGATTTCTTACTGTCAGGAAACATTTCCTGAGATTCAACCTAAAGTTTTCCTTTCCTTAAATTCATTTACACCTATTCTCAGGCAGACCTCACCCTGGGCAACCTCTCCTCCTCCTCCTCCAAGCTCAGACTCTTTCTGAACTTTTCTGTTCTGAACACATTCATGAATCCAGTGTTGCTGCACCTCCAGTTCGCTTTGGGTAGTCCCACCTCAGTGATGAGCTGCTAGCTCATTACTGCACTTCTCAGTCAGGAGAGACATGGACCTGTTGGATCATCTTTATGACCTCTTCTGGCCCCACTCTAAGGGGTTGGAACCCCTTTGTTTTGAGGCCAGGCTGAGAGAGTTGAGGTTGTTCAGCCTGCAGAAGAGAAGGCTCCAGGGAGACCTTCTGGTAGCCTTCAAATACTTCAAGGGTCTTAACCAGAAAGCTGGGGACAGACTTTTTATCAGGGGCTGTTGTGACAGAACAAGGGGTGATGGTTTCAAAGTGAATCAGACTAGAGAGGAGACAGAATTTCTTTTACAGAGGGCAGTGAGACCCTGGCCCAGGTTGGCCAGAGAGGTGGTCAGTGTCTCACCCATGGAAACATTTCAGGTCAGGTTGTTTGGGGCTCTGAGCAACCTGCTCTAGCTGCAGATGTCCCTTCTGGCTGCAGGGGCTTGGACAAAATGATCTTTAAAAGCCCTTTCAACCCAAACAGTTCTATAATTCTAACTACATATGGAAGTGATGAGGCAACATCTTTCCATGTACAGAAGCCAAAGGTTCCCTGGGCCAGAGGAATCCCCAGATAGAATCTTTCAAAATGCTTCAGTTGATAGGAGCAGCTTAAGAGGCTGCAGTGACTCATAGCTTGTTGAGCAGAAAACCTTTCTTTGCTTCTTGGTTGCCCACCATACAGTGCTGTAGGCACTCTGTCTGCACTTGGGGGAGGCAGGATTGCCTTGTTTTGACTCCAGAAGCAGAAATGTTGATAATTCCCTGGTGGGACCAGAGCCTGAGCTGCCCACAGCTACAGCGACTGTATCAAGGGAAGTCTTTGCTGCATGCCCTGTTGGTTTGAGGCTAACTGGAATGTTTTAAGGAGAGAAATCAGATTATTGGCTGTGAAAAGAAAACAATGGTGATGTCTATTTCACTCACAAGTTTTGCTTAGGCATATAAAAGCAAGGACACAAACACAGATAAGTCAGTCTCTGCCTGCCTGTCACTGTATTAACTCTTCTGCCTGACCCTGCACATTTTCCAGCTAATCATTCTGCTTCTAACATCCTTGCTGACCTTTCCAGATCACCCTGCATGTAAGGGGGATTCCGAGATAAGGGAGGGGGTGGAAAGAAGGTGGAAGGATGTCTGGGAGCCCCTCCTGGGCACTGTGACTGTTGGGAGGGTTCTTGAAGCTCTGTATTACTTTTAACTTGTATGTAGTTGTAAATATCTGTAATCTGTTGTGTATATATATGGTTGTAAATTTGTGCTAAGCTGGAAATATAAAGCTTCATTCTTTAACTTCCAGCCAGCTGAGTTTAGTCTGGGTGACTTCTTGGGGCATGAGGGGGATGGCAAACCTTCAGCAGCTGCCTAGAATTTGATTCTAGGGAAATGCGTAAGAGCAGTGATGATTTGTAACAAGGCAGGACAGTCGTTAGGATGCAGAAGTTGCTGCTTCTCTGTACCTCCCTGTTGCCAGCAATTACCCATCCCTCCTTCTCAGCCCTGACTGCAGAGCCAGCCTGCTGCAAAGGACTCCGCTGGCACAAGCTGAATGTTCCCTGGGCACCCAAGGTCCAGCCAAGCTCTCCTGATTAGCTCTGATTACTCAGGGGCTGCTCGTACAATGCCACATTAGGAGCAGCTGCTTTGTCTTTGGGGAAATGCATGAGCAAGCACAGTGAGGTGCTCACAGGGTGGATGAGCTCAAAGGGGAGGTTGGGGTTAGCAGCCTGCTCCAAGCACTTCTAGTGCCCTGTGCGCAGTCAGCAAGAACACAATCTGGCTTAATGGGCTTGCAAGGCAGAGGGAATGCAGGCCTGCAAGGGATCTCAGGAGGTCACCTAGGCTTCCAAACCCAGCTGTGACATTGCCCACATTTAGAATCATAGAATCAGACAGTGTTCAAGAAAGGACTGGATGAGGCACTTAGTTGATTGGATAGGGCTGGGGAATAGGTTGGACTGGATGAGCTTGGGGATCTCTTCCAGCCTGTCTGATTCTACACTTCTATGCTTCTATGATATCCAGCCAGGCCAGGCACTCAAATTCGAAAACACTTAGATTCTGTGCTGTGACTGCCATAGCACCATGAGCACTCTGGGCTAATGTTTGCATTTCAGCCTGGCTTTCTGGGCTTTGAATGCTTTTGGTGTACTGGAGCTACAAAAACATTTTGATATCCTGAGCCGTTTGGCTCTGCCCTGAGTTTGAGGCAGCACAACTCTAAGTGAAAGCAATGAAGCAGGCCTTTAAAAAGCTGTGAGTGAGCTCTGCCCTGAGCCTCTCCCCTGGGCTTCTCTGATGCAACCTAAGCTGCTCAGGGATTTTTGACTGCTGTTTCTGTGTGTTGCTACTGGCTGTGAAGCCTCAGATGGAAATGAAGCACCTGGGTCAAGATCTTTTCATTCAAGTTGCCAAATTTCATCACCTCCAGATCTCTAACTTGCCACAGCCTAAAGATAATTGTGTCATCAGATTGCCTTTGTCTCCTGCCAACAGAGTGCCCTTATGACCAAGAAGATCAATGGTCTCCTGGAGTGCATGTTGTAGAGAGGCCACACCTGGAGGACTGGGTCCAGTTCTGGGCTCCTCAGTTCAACAGAGACAAGGAACTACTGGAGAGACTCCAGTGGAGGCTAAAAAGGTGCTGCTGGGAATGAAGCAGGTCTGTGGGAAGGAAAGGCTGAGTCCCAGGGCTGTTTAGCCTGGAGAAGAGCAGCCTGAGAGGGGATCTGAGCAATGCTGATCAATAACTAAAACCTGAGAGGGGATCTGAGCAATGTTGATCAATAGCTAAAGCCTGAGAGGGGATCTGAGCAATGCTAATCAATATCCAAAGCCTAAGAGGGGATCTGAGCAATGCTGATCAATAACTAAAGCACAGGGAACGAGAGGATGAGGCCAGACTTATTTCAGTGGTGCTCAGTGACAGCACAAAGGACAGCAGGCACACAATATAATTCATGAAGTTCCATCTGGAAAGACATTTCCTGTGCAGGTGATGGAGAAGTGGAACAATTTGCCCAAAGAAGTTGTGGAGTCTGGAGAGTTTACAAACCTGCCTGCATGAGACCCTGGGCAATCTGCTGTGGGTGACCCTGCTTAGATTAGAATCATAGTGTGGTTTAGGTTGGAAGGGATCTCAAAGCTCACCCAGTTCCAACCCCCTGCCAGAGGCAGAGGCACCTGTCACTGGAACAGGTTGCTCAAGGCCTCATCAACCTGGCCTTGAAAACCTCCCTGTGCAATCTGTGCCAGTGTCTCGCCACCCTCATTGGAAAGAACTTCTTCCTAACATCCAGTTTGAATCTCCCCTCTGCCAGTTTAAACCCATTCCTCCTCATCCTGGCATTACAAGACCTTGTCAATAGTCCCTCCCCAGGCTTTCTGTAGCCCTCTTCAGATACTGGAAGGCCACTCCAAGGTCTCCTCAAAGCCTTCTCTTCTCCAGGCAGGGGGGTTTTGTTAGGTGATCTTCAGAGGTCCCTTCCAAACCTACTGTTCTGGGATTCTGTAATTCTTCTTCTGCTCTCACCAGAGCAGCTACTGGAGATGAACTCTGCCACAGAGGTGTGGTGACAACCTGCAGTTCACAGGTCCTCCTGGACTTCACCCCTGGGGTCTGTAGCTATAAACAAAACTGAGTCAAACCCTGAGCTTCCTTATCTGACCTTCAGGGTAGTGTCTGAAGGATGTTTTGATGTGAATGGCAATAACAAGCCTGAGGAAACCTGACAGCTGGCTTTCGGAGAGCCCCCGGGGACTAAGTTTCAGACATCATTCTTCCATATTCATTGAATTTATGGCTCCTTGTTTGCTACCATACCAAAATAATACTAAAACAGCAGTGACAACCAAGAATTCCTCACTTTGTCTAGCAGGTTTCCTTCAGTTCTCTAAGAATCTCCAGGAAACTAAGCAGCTCAGATGGCTGAGCAACAGCCCACAACTTTCCACAGCTGAAGGTATAAGGTCACTTGGTGCTTTGTGGAAGACTTGTGACTTGTTTCAAGCAACAAGTGGAAAGAGAAGGTCTCTGTCAACAAACAAACTTGTTGCCCTGGCCAACGCTGGGGTGCCTGTGTTTTGAAGGCTTGGTCAGAAGAAGGATACGTGAGGGACGAGGAGCAGCAGCTTCCAGTTATTGAGGCTCAGGGATTTCAAGTGAAAGAATATTTTGGTTCATGGGTGGCATCAGTGGGCTTGAGCAAGAAAAGATATCCTCAGAGACTCCTATGGCACTTGGACTCCCTCCAGGGAGTTTCCCTGGAGGTGTTTAAGGCCAGGATGGATGAGGCTCTAGACAGTCTGATCTGGTGTGAGGTGTCTCTGCCCATGGCAGGGGGGTTGGAACTGGATGATCCTTGTGATTCCTTCCAACCGTGACTGATTCTGTGGTTCTATGATTCCATTCAGTTCTTATACTTGAACCCTGGTGTTGGAAAAGCAATGATCTTGGTCAGCCTGCTGCTCTGGAAGTGCCCAACCTGCACATTGAATTCCTGCTTGTCAAGAATTTACCTTCGGCAAGTCAAATGTGGAACAAATTCTGCACTGCCTGCACTGACCTCTCTCTCTAAAAAGACTCCTGCACAGCAAATTCTGGTGCAAAATAGTATTCCTTTAAGCCCTCTTCCAATCCAAAGCACTCTATGAGCTGCAAGGTATAGCTCCCAGATGTTACATCTCCTCCTGAGGAATCAGGTGATTCACTTCTCTCAACCTTTCTTCATCAGAGAGATGCTCTAACCCCCTCTTCATCTTCACAGCTTCCACTGCTCTCTTTCACAGGCTCACAGGATGTCAGGGGTTGGAAGGGACACAAAGAGATCATCGAGTTCAACCGCCCTGACACAGCAGGACCATGCAATCTAGCTCAGGTCACANCGAGTTCAACCGCCCTGACACAGCAGGACCATGCAATCTAGCTCAGGTCACACAGGAACACATCCAGACAGGCCTTGGAAGGCTCCAGAGGAGACTCCACAACTTCTCTGGGCAGCCTGTGCCAGTGCTCTGGGACCCTTACAGTCAAGAGGTTCCACCTTGTGTTGAGCTGGAACCTCCTGTGCTGCAGCTTCCATTCATTGCTCCTTGTCCTATCCCAGGCAGCAACTGAGCAGAGCCTGTCCCCCTCTCCTGACCCCCAGCCCCCAGATATTAATATACATTGATTAAATCCCCACTCAGTCTTCTCTTCTCCAGACTAAGCAGCCCCAGGTCCCACAGCCTCTCCTCATCAGGCAGTGTTCCAGTCCCCTCATCATCCTCATAGTCCTTTTCTGGACCTTCTCCAGCAGATCCCTGTCCCTTTTCAACTGGGGATCCCCAAACTGAAGGCAATACTCAAGATGAGGTCTCACCAGTGCAGAGCAGAGGGAGAGGAGAACCTCCCTTGGTCTGCTGGACACACTCTTCTTAATGCCCCCCAGGATCCCATGGATGTTATCCACCAGCACTCCTAGGTCCCTCCCTCCAGGGCTGCTTTCCAGTAGTTTCCTGTCTCTTTTCAACTGGACTCTGTACTACAGATGTTAAGTAGATGTGGAGGAAGGTGGTGTTGGTGTTCTTGCCATAAAATGTTAGGCATTTATTTTCAGAAGAGGAAGAGAGCCTAAGGCTCACAGCATGAAGGAGATTTCCCCTTTCAGCAGAAAGAGCTTAAAGCTATGTCCTTGTCCTTGGTGTGGTTTTTAGGCTGATGCTTCATGGATCCTTGTCATAAGGCCTATACTGAGGGGCTTGAATTTGTCCTTTCTGATGACATCTGATTAAACTGGCAGAATGCATGAACCCTGCCAAGACCCCTTCCAAATCCATGAACCTGAGCGCTGTCACAAGACCTCCTCTCCTGTACGTTGCTGACTCTGTCCAGCTCAACAAAACATGAGTCACGAGGGGAAAAGCACAACCTCTCCCCAGGAGACTCCTTTGCAGGCTGACAGTTTGTCTCACCATTGAGAAGCATTTCCTGATGATTCCACTGGAAGCTTCCTCTGCTTCTTTTTGTCTCGTTCACCCCTAGATAACAATCTCACATTTATATATAGCCTCGGCGCACAAAAATCCCACCTGAGCAGCAGGGTGAGTGCCTCTGAATAGTCCTGAGATCTTGTAGGAGAATCCCCTCCCTTCCTGCTGTATCAGAGGGATGTTTAAGATTCTGAGGACATCATCACTCCTTTTAAAAAGCAAGAAAATAAATCAGAGAAACACAGAATGTCAGGGTCTGGAAGGCACCTCCAAAGCTCACCCAGTCCAAACCCCCTGCCAGAGCAGGATCTCCTAGAGCAGATCACACAGGAACACATCCAGGTGAGTTTTCAATATCTCCAGAGAGGGAGACTCCACAACCCACCCTGGGCAGCCTCTTCCAGGGTTCTGGCACCCTCTCAGGGAAAAAAATTCCTCCTCCTGTTTAAATGAAACTTCCTATGCCTCAGCTTCCACCCAGTGCCTCTTGGCCTGTCACTGGGCATCCCCAGCAGAGCCTGGCTCCAGCCTCCTGCCACTCACCCTGCACATCTTTATAACTATTGATGAGGTCACCTCTCAGGCTCCTCTTCTCCAGGCTAAACCCCTTGGAAATCTGATGTACTTCTGCCTTGCCTGCTGCTGGAGAGCAGCAGCTGTGCTCTGCTGTGCCAGGATCTAAACTGAGAAGGAAAAGAAAAGCTTTTATAACCCCTGAGAACTATTCCCATGGTGGGAAGTGGTGTAAAATTAACACTGATTGAAGGAAAAAGGCCATGCTGGAGAAGGCCACCTCCCATAGCTGGCAAAGTACTGCACAGCAGCCTGGTCTGGTGGAAAGTGTCCTTGGTGAAAGATCAACTGAGCAAACTCAAGACCATCACATCTGTTTTGGTGAAGGTAGAAAGAGGAAGAGAATGGATTTGGTTTTGTTTGGGGTTTTTTGTAGGGTGTTTTTTGCATCCTCTCTGCTCCTTATCTTCTAAAGAGAAGTCACTCCAAAGCCTACTCTGCAGATCTGGGATTAAGCTGAAGTGAAAGCTTTCATTCTTGGTTCAACGAAGCAAAACAAAACTGTCTGATTCAGAGATGTCAAAACACTCCGTTTCTCTCCGAAGGATTTCAAAGCCAATGTTTTTCCTCTCTTTTCCATGAACAAGTTAAATATTTGCATATGGAGCAGATTTCTGTGCAATCTCACATACAGAGGGAGCAAAAGTTGAAGTTTCAGCACAACAGAGTTTCAGACAGATT
The DNA here is from genome assembly GCA_013400475.1 of Tricholaema leucomelas. Lineage (NCBI taxonomy): Eukaryota > Metazoa > Chordata > Aves > Piciformes > Lybiidae > Tricholaema lacrymosa > Tricholaema leucomelas. Next base: position 163,878 of record WAAF01001124.1, on the reverse strand, counting down.
CTGGTTCTGTTCCTCATTAAAATGAAGCTTCTGATTCGCGTAGTAATTAATCACCTTTCGTTCAGATGAGGAATCACAGAATAGGCTGGTTGGAAGAGACCTCCAAAGCTCATCCAGGCCAAGCCTCTCTGCACTCAGCAAGGACATCCTCCACTAGATCATGTTGCCCAGAGCTCTGTCCAGCCTCACCTCGAATACCTCCAGGGATGTGGCCTCAACCACCTCCCTGGGCAACCTGTTGCAGTGTTCCACTACCCTCGTGGTGCAGAACATTTTCCTGACACCCAATCTCAATCTGTTCTGCTGTAGTTTGCAGCCATTGCCCTCGTCCTGTCCCTGCAGACCGTTGGGAACAGTCTCTCTCCATCCTTTGTCCCTGCCTATGGCCAGGGGTTGGAACTAGATGATGTTTGAGGTCCCTTCCAACCTAAAGTGTTCTATGATTCTATCCTTCTTGTAGCCCCCTGCAGGTCCTCACAAGGCTTAGGTCTCCCTGAAGCCTTCTCTTCTCCAGGCTGAACACCCCCAGCTCCCTCAGCCTGTCCTCATAGCAGAGGTGCTCCAAGCCCCTGATCATTTTTATGGCCCTGCTCTGGACCTGCTCCTTCAGCTGCATGTCCTTGCTGGGCCTGGAAGGGTGGGATGATTTACCTGAGCTTCTCAAGGTTGGACCCATTTGTTACGTTTTTTGGCAGCATCAGGCACCCTGGGCCTTTGGTACAAAGTGAAGAGGGTTTTACGTTGCATAGAAGCATTGCACTTGGTGCCCTCAAGACCAAGGAGAAAGAGTGGGCAAGCCTGAAGGGGGTTCCAGAGGCATGTGATCACAAGATGACATAGAAGAGAGTTGGGAGTTCCCAACAGCACATCAGGAGGAGGGATGTCAAGTGCCAGTGGCCATTGCTGCTGGTTTTCTAGATGAGTTTGAATGGTGCTGGGTTGTTCTCCTTGTGAGTTACAGTATGTCTGGCTGTGTCTGTATGTTTTGGGCTCCTGTTCTCTAACCAGTGATCACTTGGGGATATTTTAGACTCAGATCTGGCTCCATGCCTAGGATAGATAGAAACCATGACACCAGAAAGCAGCTGAGCCCCAGTGGAGCTGCACTCCAAACGAGAGCTAACCATGACTTCATCTTGAGTCTGTTGCCTTCTGTTTGACAGCTACTCATGCAGCAACCTCCTGCACACTCCTGAAACCAGGAGAGACCAGAAAGCCACCACAAATTATCAGAGCCCTGAAACCCCTCTGCTGTGAGGCCAGGCTGAGACAGTTAGTGTTGTTCAGCCTGGAGAAGAGAAGGCTCCAAGAATACTCTGCTGGGGGCTCACAATACTTGAAGATGTCCTGTAAGAAAGCTGGGGACAGCCTTTTTATCAGGGGACCTTGACAGTCTTTTCCTCTGTCTCATGGGGTTAAATTACAGGTGAAATGCTTGACACCTTGCAAAACGCTCTCCCCATGATCAAATTCATGCTGCATTTTTAACCTGTCAGCTTAGGAGTCAGGATGAGAGAATCATGGAATCATTTCAGTTGAAAGAGACCTTTCAGCTAATCAAGCTGGACCGCTAACTCAGCATTAACTCCCCAAATTCCAACGGGCTGACACGGCCACCTGCCTTGGTGTCATCTGCAGACTGAGTGAGGCTGCCCCCAGTACCCTCAGCCAGATCATTAATCATAGAATCAGCCAGGTTGGAAGAGACCCCCAAGGTCGTCCAGTCCAACCTATCCCCTAGCCCTATCCAATCAAGCAGACCACGGCACTAAGTGCCCCATCCAGTCTTTGCTTGAACACCTCCAGGGACAGTGACTCCACCACCTCCCTGGGCAGCCCATTCCAATGGCAAACCACTCTCTGTGAAGAACTTCCTCCTAACATCCAGCCTATACGTCCCCCCGGCACAACTGGCAAAGTTGGCTTCAATTTGGTCTCTGTATTTTTTTATGGAGCCTGGGACAACCTGGAACCCCTGAAACCATGACAGCCAAGCACCTGTGAGATGCACTTCCAAGCCCTCTTTTTGTCACAGATGAATATAGTCAGGCTCTCAGAACTTTGTTGCTGCAGTCAGAGCTCAGGGCTACAGGAGTACTACTGCCCCTTCCCTGCTTCATGCCTTTGCCTGCTACAACTTGATTTTGCTCACCGCTTTCCCTCCTCACCTGCTCCTCTACATGCAGCTGGGACCCTTTACCAAAGCACTTGGTTGGAGGCCAGGATCCTGTTCAGTAGAGAGCTGCAGCCTCCTGGGCATGTTGGTTCCCAAGCAAGAGCTTTATTTTAAAAGCTCACAGCACTTCTGCGTTATTAGAAGCATTTTCCTGGCAGGATGCCCTTTTTCTTTATCCGCTACTGCTACTGAGGAGACAAACTGTTAGTGTAATATTAGCAACAACTAACACCTCCTTTTCTTTTTTTTTTCCCTCTTTTTTTTTTTTTCACCCCTGGCTCTCAAAACTGTTTCCAGATGATTTCATCATTCCCAGTTTACACTTCAGGAAACTGAGGCATGGAAAAGGGAGAGATGTCTTAAAGGTTCGAAAGTCTTTGTCTTTCTGTGTGCTGTCCTCTTCTTCCCCTCCCAGATGCATTCACTTCCCTTCTCTGTGGCTGTAGAAGGGATGGGATAAGAGGCCCAGAGTTTAATCACTGTGTTCTGGTTAAACTGTACGAGCTGCATCTGCTCCTGGGAATTTACTGGAGCATGACTAAGACAAAGCCTGACCCACAAAATCTTTCTCTTCTCTACTTTCTGTAGTAAGAGAGGTAAGTACAAGCCTCTCGTTATGACACTTAAGACAGATTTGGGGATCTTCTATGACAAATGGGTCAGAGAAGCTACTCACAAATTCAGAGTTATTCTCACAGGGCTCTCAGTCTCTCCCAAGTCAAAAGAGGACTTGGTTCCATCAAGATCACCTTTTGCAGCCTGTGGATTCGTCCTATGAGGACAGGCTGCAAATGTTGGGGCTCTGCAACCTGGAGAAGAGAAGGCTTCGAGGAGACCTTGGAGTGGCCTTCCAGTATCTGAAGTGAGCTACAGGAGGGCTGGGGAGGGACTACTGACAAGATTTTATAATGCCAGGATGAGGAGGGGTGGGTTTAAACTGGCAGAGGAGAGATTCAAACTGGATATTAGGAAGAAGTTCTTTTCAGTGAGGGTGGTGAGACACTGGCACAGGTTGCCCAGGGAGGCTGTGGAGCACAGAATCACAACTGGAGGTGTTCAAGGCCAGGTTGAATGAAGCCTTGAGTGACCTGTTCCAGTGGGAGGTGTCCCTGCCTATGGCAGGGTTTTGGAACTGAGGTCCCTTCCAACCTAATCCATTCTATGATTCAATGATCCCAACTCACTCAGTCCTTGCCTGCAGTGCTTATTTTGTTGTTTAGTTCTCCTGGACTCTCCTGATGAACAGAACAGGGCCTAGGCACCTCCAGAGAGCAATTTTGGTGATAGAAGGCCAGAGAGCAGTCTGGGCTGCCACTAAGCTCTTTTGGAACCTTATCCACTGCCTTACACTTCTGCCAGAAGAAAAGCAGCTGAGATCATAGAAGCATAGAATCAAACAGGTTGGGAGACCTCCAAGATCATCCAGTCCGACCTAGCACCCAGCCCTAGCCAATCAACCAGACCATGGCACTAAGTGCCTCATCCAGGCTTTTCCTGAACACCTCCAGGGATGGTGACTCCACCAGCTCCCTGGGCAGCTCATTCCAATGCCAATCACTCTCTCTGTTTAGCTTCAGTCCAGAACAGGCCTGAGTTATGCCTAGGAAGCTCTTACTTGCTGTTTCATCAGGGGAGAAATGTTAAGGGTCTACTCAAACCTTTCACACAACGCAGAAGAACTTTGGGGATGTTTTTACTCCCTTGGTACACTCTTTGGGGCTGAATTGAATCCTGGCTCGCAAGCGGTGGTGGAGCAAAGGCTCAGGAGGCAGAGCCTTGCTCTGCTGGGTGCAAGAAAGCAATGAACAGAGCCTCGGAACATGCACACTGTGTGTGGCCTCCAGCATCCGATTCTCCAGGAAGGCCATGGCAGAAGGTCCAAGCCCAGGGCTCAGCACCAGGAAATTTGGAGTTCGCCTTGACCGTGCTTTGGCCTTGGGTGAGCAGCTCCGACGTGATCCCTTCCCATTTCCCCATCTGCAAAGAGGTATGAAAAATACTTACCCCATATGGAGGATTAAATGTTTAGGAGGCAATCCAAGCTCCACTGAAGGCAATGGCAAATCTCCCAGTGCTTCACCAGGAAAAAATTTTCAAGTGCTAAGCGTTCTGGAGCTTTGCATATGAAAGGGAAGTTCTGTTTGGGAGAGCTTCGGCTACTGCCCCCAAACCCAGAGCCCTTCTCCCATCAGTCTGCCTCCTGCTATCTCCAGGTCAATCTCTCTTCGTCTTTCATTGGAAAGTTTGATGTGGACTGAAACCAAACCCACAAATCAGAACATTCCTGAGTGCTGGGACTGTTTGAACTCCAATCTGGGTCTGCTGTTTGTAAATGTGCTTTATCTTTATAACACAGGCCAAGCAAAATCCCCCATCTGGGGACCCTGAAAGCAGGGAGGGTCTGCACGTAAATTTTGCAATGTGAGTCCTAATCTCATCTCATCTCACCAATGCATTCTCCTGGTTCTCTGCTTATCTGCCTATCTACCCAGAACATCAGTTTCAAATGTGTGATTGTTGATCCTCTGCAGAGGGAGAGACAGGAGAGGGCCATGGCCTATTGCTAACCTTGAAAAATGTAGGAGTGTGAAGTCTTGCTAGAGAGGGGCTTGGATTTGTTATATGTGAATTTGTCACATAACCACAGAATCCCAACACGGTGAAGGTTGCAGGGACCTCCAGAGATCAGGTGCTAAAGCAGGGCACCCACAGCAGCTTGCCCAGGATCACAATGTTCAGGTGGGTTTGGAAGCTCTCCAGAGAAGCAGACTTCACAACCTCTCTGAACAGCCTGCTCCAGGGTTCCAGCACCTTCATACCAAAGAGGTTTCTCCTCCTGTTCAGATGGAACCTCCTGGGCTCCAGTTTGTGCTCATTGCCGCTTGTCCTGTCACTAGGCACTGCTGACAAAAGTCTGACCCCCATCCTCTTGCCCCCCACTCTCAGATACTGATCAGCACCCGTGAGGCACTCATTTGCTTTCCATTGTGAAATTCCTCCAAATCAGCAAATAACAACAGTAATAAAGGTTTAAACACCACTTCAATATCTTATTCAACAGAGTTTTGACTAGCCAACACCACCAGCTCTTCCTAATCCCTACCCTGTTTGTGGGCATACAGTATCACCCAGTGGTAGAAACCAGCCTGGTCAAACATACTGCTGATGCCAATGCATAGAAGAGCAGTGACAGACCCTGAATGAGCGATTCTGAACCCTTCAAAGGTTCTCTTTCTGGATAAAATAATTTTCGTGTGTGTGTGTGTGTTGGGATTTTTGGTGATTTGGGGTTTTCTGTTTGTTTTGTTTTGTATTTTGTTCAAGTGGGCCCAGGGGAGAAGGCAACAAAACAGGTCACCATGTTTTCAGCTCTAGCTGCTCCTGCAGCTCTCTCCTATCCACAGGCTTTTGCACTGTCAAAGCATCCTCACACGTCCACAGGCACAGACAGAGGCGTGGGATTGTGTAATCCATGGGGTAGGTCAGGCAGGAGGATATTTTGGTAGCCAGGGATGGATGACAAGTTCTAACAAGCCCATACACATGTGTTAAGATTAGAGTGCAGACATTCAGCCGTGACTCAACAGGATATGCTGATCCAAAGCCAGGGCTAGAGCACTGTTAGTGGCCTTCTGAATCATTAGTGGGGGAAAAAAAAAGACAGAAAGAGAGAGAGAGAGAGAGAGGAAAAAAAAGAAGACATCTCTCTGTCGCCAGCATTCCCCATCTGTTTTTAACTTGGTGATGTCCTTTGGAAGGTAGGTGAACTATTTGGTTTGCTTTAGCTACGCAAACATCTTGGCAGACAGGCGCCTGAACTTGCACGGATGCCCCAATGGGGAAGCTGGGCTGGTCCTCAGGTTTGGGGTATTTGGCTGCATAAGGAGTGCTGATGAGGTTGGTGACCTGCTGAGACATGAGATGACTGAGAAGCAGACAAGGATGGATTGGTTGGTGCCAGTGAGACTTAAAGGTGGTGCTGATGGCAGAATCTGTGTTTTCTAGCATGGTCGTACCTGGAAGGGCTCTGTCTGAAAGGAAAAAGATGTTTCCTTTTCTAAGCTGGCAGCTTTCTCAAGTTCATCTTGGGAATGCACAAGTCAAACCAGGGTCATTTCTCCTCCTAGGTCTTTCCCAGCTTATCCTGTGCAGGCCAGTTCCTTACATGTTTTGTCCTGGGTGACTACGTGGTCTTACATGGTATCCCCTGGGGGGTCTCTTCAGCTTTTCCCTACCTACATCTGTCTATTTCCTGTGCCCAGCCTAGTGACTTGTGGGGGAGAAGAGTTTGTCACCATGCATGTGCCTTCTGCTTGAAGCAGCAAAGGTTTCTTGTAGCTGAGCCATCAGTGAAGGATGAAGGATGCAGGAGCCCAACAGCACAGTCACGTTATTACTTTTAATCATAGCTGAAGGGTGAAGACCAAGGTGGGGGCAGATTCTTTTCAATGGTGCCTGGTGACAAGACAATGATCAACATTGCTCTAGAGCTCTACTGCTCTAGTAGGAGGTGTCCCTGCCTATGGCGGGGGGTTGGAGCTGGATGATCCTTGAGGTCCCTTCCAACCTAAACCATTCTATAATTCTATGAACAGGCATAATCTGGAACCCAGGAGGTTCCATCTGAACAGGAGGAGAAACCTCTTTGTTGTGAGGGTGCTGGAGCCCTGGAACAGGCTACCGAGAGAGGTTCTGGAGTCTTCCTTCTCTGGAGAGATTCCAAACCCACCTGGACTTAATGATCCTGGGATGAACCTCCTGTGGGTGACCCTGCTTTAGCAGAGGGGTTGGACTAGATCCCCAAAGGTCTTCTCCAATCCACAGCATACTGAAATTGTGTGAAAGCAAGCTTGGTAACAGCAATTCTGCCTGAAATACCAGACCTCCCCAGGAACTTGATGGTTGAGTTCATTTTGAGTTTCTTTAGGAGAGGCAACTGAACCAGGCAAATCCATGTGCTGCTCTCATAGCCTGCAGTTCTGCCTCTCCTGGCCCAGGAAGCAATTTTGTAGCCAAGCAGTAAAACTCTGGATGTCAAACCCAGTTCATATTTAAAGGAGTCATGGGCAAGAGCTATATTTGAGCAAGATCTATCTCCTGGATAAATGTCAAATGGAGAATAACTGCGCAGGTGTGAATCCTGCAGGAAGGCTTTGAGGGAGCTCTGGTAGATTGCAAACTGATCACAAATCAAGAAAGTCCTGCTGCTCTAAAAGAAAATAAGGCTATTGCTGCACTGAGTTGTAGTAGCAGAAATACATCCTCCAGTGGAATGACACAGTTCAGCCCCACTCACAACCCCAGAATCCCAGCACAGTGTGTGTGGGAACAGACCTCTGGAGATCACCCAGCCTAGTCCCCCTGCTAAAGCAGGGTCACTCCCAGCAACTTGCCTGAGCTCACAGGCTCACAGGACATCAGGGGTTGGAAGGGACACAAAGACACCACCAAGTCCAACCTCCCTGCCAGAGCAGGACCATACAATCTAGCTCAGGGCACACAGCAACACATCCAGACAGGCCCTGAAAGGCTCCGGAGAAGGAGACTCCACAACGTCTCTGGAGAGCCTGTGCCAGTGCTCTGGGACCCTTCCAATCAAGAGGTTCCCTCATGTGTTGAGCTGGAACCTCCTGTGCTGCAGCTTCCATCCATTGCTCCTTGATCTATCCTAAACCCCAGCCCTCAGATACTTAGAAACATTGATTAAATCCTCTCTCAGTCTTCTCCAGATTAAGCAGCCCCAGGTCCCTCAGCCTCCCCTCATCAGGCAGTGCTCCAGTCCCCTCATCATCCTTGCAGCTCTCCACTGGACCCTCTCCAGCAGATCCCTGTCCCTCTTAAACCTATCCCTCTGAACTCTCCAGTGAAGTAGACCCCACAACCTCTCTGGACAGCCTGCTCCAGTGCTCTGTCACTGCAGCTCTCCATGGCCATGGCCGTTTGAGCTGGATTTCTAGCTCAGCCATAAAAAAATCAAGGAACAGAGAAATTTAGAAGTGGAAGAGTGCAGGAGTCTCTGAGAGGAGAGGTGACAATTCCAAGGATGGGCCATAAAATGGCAACAATGGATAAGTTAATATAATTTCACTGGAGCATCAAAAGCTTTATGCCTGGAAGCACAACTTGTATCTTCCCCTTGCTGCTTCTGCTGCACCTGCTGCTATCTTCCCCTGCTGCTGTTTGGGCTGCTGCTGCTGCTGCTTTGCTGCTTCCCTGCCCCCTGACTGCTTCCCCATCTTCCTTAAGGTTATTGTATTTATGTAGTAGTTTATTCTCCTTATACTGTTATGTTTAGTTTAAACTGTAGCAAAAGAAAAAGAAATAGTTTTTTCTCTGACTTTCCAGAATTCTGAGTTGTAGTGAATTGACTTTACTGGGGGAGGGGTCCCCTCTAACCTAGTACAATGGTCTGTCAGAGATGAAGGAGAGTGGCTCAGCCCTACCACCAGCCAGCTCCCTCAGCACTGTGGGGTGCACCCCATCAGGGCCCCTGGATTTGTGGCTGTTCAGCTTGCCTAGATGATCTCCAGCACGACACTTCCCAACCAAGGGAAATCCTTCCTTCCTCCAGACTTTATTGCCACCAGAGACTGGGATTCTTAGAAGTAAAGACCCAAAGAAAGAAGGCATTTAGTAGCTCCACCTTTTCTACATCCTCTGGCACCAGGGCACCCTCCTCATTCAGCAGCAGACCCATGTTTTCCCTCTTTCTCAGTGTTGCTGATCTATTGCAGGAAAGATAGGGGTGAACTGGACTGTCCATCTGAAGCCTGAGGAGGAGGATTAGAGTAACAACCTAGAAACAAAGATTAAAGGAGCTTAGTCCAAGGAAATTGATGAATGGAGAACCTCATTGCAAGATTGAAGTATGGAAGAAATTACATGGAGGAAAGAAATAATCTATGTGTCTGTTTTGAAGACTCAGCTGGACCACCTCACTTAAACTTCACTATCACCTGGAATGGTGGGACCAGGTGATCCTTGGGCTCCCTCCTAACCTGTTGTTCTGTGGCTCTGTGGTTCTGTGAATGTACATTCAGGTTAGCCACTCAGACCACTTTCTTAATGCTGTGGGTTGCGAACACAGCAATAGGTTATTGGCAGGAGGGTTGGCATCTCCATCACTCCATCCTGTCAGAGGCTGCTGGAGCAACCTGCACCAAAAGTGGCAGAGACAAAACGAGGGCAGAAGAAAAACTGCAAGACCTCACAGTATCCCTCCCAGACATCTAAAAAGGGATGCTAAGGAGAGACTAAGCAGGGCAACAAATTACTTAGGAGAGGAAGAGGAATTAGAAATAGGAGTCACAGTGTGCAATCAAGTAATGAAAACCAGGCAGAAGAAAAGTGCCTCAGCTTAAAGAGCTTTGGGACAGCCTGTGGAGGACATCAGCGGAAGCAGTGGAAGTCAGGCTTGAGTCATTCAGAAGAACTGGGGGGAATATGCACCAGGGAACAACTTTATGTTGGCCAAGGGCGATCAGACAATATGATCTAATTGGTCTTTTCCAGATCTTCTTTGTATGACTCCATAGAATGCCCTGATGAGGACAGTGAGGTTTGGGCTTGCTCAGGGAGGCCAAGTCACACATCACAAGCACCTGCCTGATGGCAGCAGTCAGCGTGAGAAAAGGTCACCTCCCCTCTCACGGCTTTGCAGTCCAAGTAATGCCCTCAAGTTCAGCTTACTGCTGGTGACTCCTGTGAAGAACTGGAAGAACAGTCTCACTGCTGCTCCCAAAATCTCTTCTCATGCAGGAGAGCTGCGAGTTCCTCCCCTGACTCACTCCAGCTCACCAACTACTCTCACTGAGCACCGCTCACGGGAACCGCTCCTGCAGCCAGTAGAGCCCGAGGGTAACATCACAGCTTTGCCCTGCTGAGGCCACACCACTGAGGCAGCTGTTGCAGTGAAGGCTGTTAGCAGTTTGCCCCTCTTCCTCACCACAGATGAGTGCCTTCTTTGACCTTCCTTTTCTGGCTGACTTAACTGTGGAAGCTCTTCATACTCTTTGCATCTCATGATCTCTGTTCTCCTGAGACCCCACCTGGAGCACTGTGTGCAGTTCTGGAGCCCCCAACACAAGAAGGCCATGGAACTGTTGGAGTGAGTCCAGAGGAGGCAACCAAGATGCTCAGAGGGCTGCAGCAGCTCTGCTATGAGGACAGGTTGAGAGAGTTGGGGCTCTGCAGCCTGGAAAAGGCTTCGAGGAGACCTTGGAGTGGCCTTCCAGTATCTGAAGGGGGCTACAGGAGGGCTGGGGAGGGACTATTGACAAGACCTTGTAATGACAGAATGAGGAGGAATGGGTTTAAAGTGGCACATGGGAGATTTAAACTGCATGTTAGGAAGAAGTTCTTTCCAGTGAGGGTGGTGAGACACTGGCATAGATTGCCCAGGGAGGTATTCTGTGCATTCTGTGATCCACAATCTCCCTGGAGGTTTTCAAGGCCAGGTTGGATGAGGTCTTGAGCAACCTGTCCTAGTGAGAGGTGTCCCTGCCTATGGAAGGGGGTTGGAACTGGATGATCTTTGAGGTCTCTTCCAACCTAAACCATTCTATGATTCAATGATGAACCAAATTCTAGTCTCTGAGGCTGCCAGGAGCAGAGTTTTTCTGTTTTCACACAAATCATAGTGGACTCCCTTCACCATCCATTATTGCCTGTAAGGCTAGGAAAAGTCAAGATGCTGGTTTTGCCTTCCTGTCCTTCTGACTTGGTTTATTTAAATGAAGCCAGTCCCTGACGTGGCAAAGGAGGTGGTTCCCAGTCCATTTTCAGATGTGGTGGAGGGGTTGGCTAGTTCCTCTCAAAAACAGAACAGCACAAAGGAGACCCAAGGCCCTGAGTTGAGAAAGGGAAGGTTGGAAGGTTCATAGTCTATTTTCAGTTATGATGTAGTAGTTTATTAGCTCCTTTTGTAAAGTGGCCATCCACTCCTGGAGAAGATGCAGAAGCTATAGAAATGAATAGGAGCTAAGTGACAACATTTTTTTGGGCATCTGGCCTCCAGCCTCTCTGGCTTCTCAGGAGGAGGCAATGAGCCAATTAACCTCCCTATTGACTTGTAAGCTCTCCAGAGCCCATCCTGTCCTTTCCTGTGTCAGACTGAGAATCACACCTTGGTCAAGGTTTCTTGGGGCTATGTGACTGCAGTGAGGTTTTGGTCTAGCCTCCATTGCTGAATGTCTTCTTGAAAGAGCAGCTTGAGTGTCAGAGTGCCAAAGGCCAGGCTAAAAACAGAGGCACGGGATGTATAGAAGAGGGTTCATGACCCTGCTGGGAGGCTTCCAACATTGGACAGGTTTAGTGAAATTGCAGGGAACAGTCTGATTTTTTTTTTTACTAGTTTTCATTGGCATAGAGGCAGCAAGTTATATTTAAAAAGGGAAAAAAATGGAGAGAGAGAAAAGAAGACAAAAAAAAAGAGAGAGAGAGCAAGCTTTGGAGCTCACTAATGTGTATTGGGTGGAATCTGTCAGTCACACGATCACAGACTGGCCCCATGTTGGCCCCGGGTGGTGAGGACAGGCTGTGCTGAGGCTGCCTGCCAAGGTCTCCTGGTGGAAATGTGCATTTACCGGAGGTGGGAAGAGCCAAGTCCCCAGGCTCTCAAATGCCTGCCAAGCAGTGCAGTTCCTCGTGTCCTCAAACTTCCAGATTCCCCTTCAGCATTGATGAACACCACAGCCAGGCCGATCCAAGAAGGGCACCCTCAGCTGGGCAACTCTTCTGTCAACCCCATGTTGGTCTCTGCTCCTCCTGACCAAAATCCTTGCTGCCCAGATCTTAGATTTCAAGGTCAAGTTGGGTCTGGTGGAAGATGTCCTTGCTGACTGCAGGGGAGTTGGACTAAATGAAGTTTAAATGTCCCTTCCAACCCAAAGCATTCTATGATTGCAGGTTGTGCCTGTCCTGGTCACTCAGCAGCACTCTTCTGTCCTCTCAGCTGTCAGCAGCTGGCCATAATATCTGGCATTGATTCAGTTGTCTCTAAACAGATATTGAGGGCCAGGCGTGATGTTCTGGGCTGCAAAGACATCAAGCAGAGTACCTGGTACATGCTTTAGGCTGCCACACACTCTAGTGGGAGCTTAAACACCTTGTCCATGGGCAAGCACACACACTTCAGCATCTGAGACTTGGAGTGCCTGAAAGCCAAACCCTGCTTCAGTGCAGGGAAACATTCCTTCCCACTCCTGACTCTGAAGACACTTTCCTGTCACCTCATTGGACTACAGACCCTTTCCCAGTTCATGAGGCACTGGAGACTCACCTCTCCATTTTGCTGGTGGAGAAACAGAGGAGTGTCAGGGGAGGTGCAGGCTGGAAATCAGGAAAGGTTTCTTCCTTGAAATGGGTTGCCAAGCTGTGGACCAGGCTTCTCAGAGCAGTGGTGGAATCCCCATCCCTGGAGGAATTTACAGGCCATGCAGGTGTGGTTCTGAGGGACACAGTTTAGTGGCATCTTGGCGGTGATGGGTGAGTGGTTGGATCAAATCATCTACAGTCTTGCTCCCATCCAAAAGCATTCTGTGATTTCTGTGATACAGGCTCACAGGATGTCAGGGGTTGGAAGAGTCCCAAAGGGATCACTGAGTCCAACCCCCCTGCCAGAGCAGGACCATACAATCTAGCTCAGGTCACACAGCAACACATCCAGACAGGCCTTGAAAGGCTCCAGAGAAGGAGACTCCACAACCTCTCTGAGGAGCCTGTGCCAGTGCTCTGGGACCCTTCCAGGAAAGAAGTTTCCCCTTGTGTTGAGCTGGAACCTCCTGTGCTGCAGCTTCCATCCATTGCTCCTTGTCCTATCACTCCCTGCCAAAATGGGAGACAGTTCTACCACTCTGCTCTGCCTCTTGGGTACAGTCTTCCTCAAGTAAAACCTGAGCAACCAAGGACGACTCAACCAGTTGTATAATCCTGACAGGGCAGTTGTGCAGCAGTTGCTGTGCTCAGCACCAGGAGCTGGATGCGCCCGCGATGACCTTCCTTTGGCCCATGACCGCTCCTAGTGCCAGCCCAGCGAGAAGTTCATGAGATATTTGTCATTTCTTTCCATCCCTTTCAGCATTTGGTGGGATTTCCAGAGCCATGTGGCTCTGACTATGGAAAATGTTGCAGTGAAGAGCTGAGTTGTTTAGATGAAATGTTCTGCATCCTCTTGAGTCACTTGCAATTTCCTTGAGCTCCCTGTGTTATAGCCCTGATTGCCTGTAGCCTCTCAAGTGAAGCATTGAAAAAAACACTAAAATAAAGAAAAAAAAAAAAAAAAGAAATGCTTCTCATCCTGAGCCAAAGAGAAATTCCCCCAGTGGGTGTCAGGTTTGGGGCTGCAAAATGAAGAGCAAATGACCATGTTCGCTACAGGGAGTGCACCTTGCCCTTAGTGGGACTTCTGCTTGGGCTATTTCTCCTAGGCAGTGGCAAGGGCACGTGGCTGCCTGAGAGGGCAGAGTTCATTTCATTCATGGAAGGCAGGCATTGTGGCTGCCCTTCTGACTCAGCACCACAAAACATCCTCCTCCAGAGATCTTACTGCCAAGAAGATATGACTAAGAGCAACCTGTACTGGGAAGCTGGGAGCTTAGCTTCAAAGTGTTCACCTTGGGGAACAGACATGGGTGCATTGCAGTCACCACCACGGTGAGGGTTGGAAGGGACCTCTAGACATCATCTAGACTCTGCTCAAACAGGGTCACCCAGAGCAGAATACATCCTGATGGATTTGTAATAGCTCCAGAGAAGGAAACTCCACAGCGTTTCTGGGCAGTCTGGTGCAGTGCTCCTGCACCCTCACAGGAAAGAATTTCTTCCTTATGCTTAGAGGTAACTTTTTTGCTTCAATTTGTGCCCAGTGCCTCTTGTCCTGTCACTGTGCAACACTGAAAATAGTCTGGCTCCATCCTCTTGACCCCTACTTTTTAGCTATTGATCGACATTGCTCAGATCCCCTCTGGGGCTGCTCTTTTCCAGGCTATCAGGCCCAGGGCTCTCAGCCTCTCCTCCTCACAGAGATGCTGCAGGCTCCCCAGTGTCTTTGTAGCCTCTGCTGGATTCTCTCCAGTAGTTCCCAGTCTCTCTGCAGCTGGTGAGTTCAGAACTGGACCCAGTACTCTACATGTGGCCTCCCTATGGCAAAGTAGAAGGGCAGGGGAACCTCTTTCAACCTGCAGGTCTCACTCCTCTGAATGTACCTCAGGAGACCATTGAACTTCTTGGCCACAAGAGCGTTGCTGGATCACAGTGTACTTGTCCATCAGCACTCCCAGATCCTTCTTTGCACAGCTGCTTTAAGGCTGGCCAACCCCTAACCGGTCCTAGTGCAAGAGGGTTACTCCTCCCCAGGTGGAGGACTCCACACTTGCTCTTGCTGAACTTCACGAGGGTCCCCTCTGCCCAGCTCTGCACTGTTCAGGTCTTGCTGGACTGCATCCACTCCTCCCAGCTGTCATTCTGGCATTGCTGGTGGCAGTCAAGCCTGCACTTGTAGCCAAGAGGACCATTCTGTGGTGGATTAGAAGGGCTGCGGTTAGTCGGTCGAGAGAGGTTCTCATGCTGCTCTACTCTGCCCTGGGGAGGCCACATCTAGAGGACAGTGTCCAGTTCTGGGCCACCCAGTTCAAGAGGGACACAGAACTGCTTGAGAGAGTCCAGCACAGAGCCACAAAGATGATGAAGGCAATGGAATACCTCTGTTATGAGGAGAGACTGAAGGGAGCTGGGGCTGTGCTGCTGGGAGTAGAGGAGACTGAGAGGTGACCTCATCCATGGTTATAAAGATGTGCAGGGCGAGTGGCAGGAGGCTGGAGCCAGGCTCAGCTGGGGGATACCCAGTGACAGGCCAGGGGGCAGTGGGTGGAAGCTGAGGCATAGGAAGTTTCATTTAAAGATGAGGAGGATTTTTTTTCCTCGTGAGTGTGCCAGAGCCCTGGACCAGGCTGCCCAGGGCAGGTGTGGAGTCTCCCTCTCTGCAGATATTCAAGACCTGCCTGGATGTGTTCCTGTGTGATCTGCTCTAGGAGAGCCTGCTCTGGCAGGGGAGTTGGACTGGATGAGCTTTGGAGGTGCCTTCCAGCCCCTGATGTTCTGTGATTCTGTAAAGTCCACCTGTGCCCTGGGTTACCAAGCACTGAACCCACACAGGTTCTCTCCATGCTGCAGATCCTGGCATTTCAAGCTTTGATGGTGGCAGCAGACAGAAAAGATAAGTTCTTTCCATGCAAGAGGAAGGAAATTCCTTGCTGTGTCTTGAAATAGTGTCTGTAATGTCCTTTTCATGCCACTTCCTGATGAGAAACCCTGAGACTGCCCAGCACAGCTCTGGGGACCTAATGGAGGGAAAAGGAGTGGGAAAAGGTGGTTTGTCTTCCTTCTTTATTCCTGAACTCAGCTTTGCTCTGATGAGTCACTGGAGTGAGTCATGGTAAATGGTTTAGCTGTAAAGACCATGGCATTTTTTCCCCATCCCTGGGACTTGTTCCATGAACTCCTCCAGGCTTCTTGGACTTGGTTTCAGTTTTACTGAGCAGAAGAAATGGCCTGTCCAAATTCCACCCATTTTCGGAACCGAATGAGATGCCTGCAGGTGGTGAAGGGAATTGAGACAATGTTGTGCATCCTTTTTGTCCAAGTGATTCCTTTCTCCTCTGCTCAAGCACCTTGTCCCAACAGATCACCCACACCGTATTATTTTGCTCTGACATGGACTGAACTCCTTGGTTTGGTTTCCTTTTTCACAGAATCATTGAAATTGGAAAATACCTCTAAGATCATCATGTCCAAGCATCAAACCAACAGCACCATGCCCACTAAACCATCTCCCCAAGTACTGTGTTTACACATTTTTTGTAACACCTCTGTGGACGGTAACAAAATCTGGCTCTAAGGAAATCTGGAAAGGTAAATGGTTCACTCCATGGTTCATCTGCTTCGGATGGCATCTTAGAGCTGCTTGTGGCATGTGGATATGTGCTCAGGGTTCCCTGGTGAGCTGTAGGAGAGGCAGCATGGATGAGAAGATCACAGGATCATAGGAGTTAGAAGGGACCCAAAGAGATCATCGAGTCCAACCTCTCTGCCACAGCAGGACCATGCAATCTAGCTCAGGTCACACAGGAACACATCCAGACAGGCCTTGAAAGGCTCCAGAGAAGGAGACTCCACAGCTTCTCTGGGAAGCCTGTGCCAGTGCTCTGGGAACCTTACAGTCAACAAGTTCCCCCTTGTGTGGAGCTTCCATCCATTGCTCCTTGTCCTATCACAGGGAGCAAGTGAGCAGAGCCTGTCCCCCACCCCTGACCCCCAGCCCTCAGATATTTAGAAACATTTATCAGATCCCCTTTCAGTCTTCTCTTCTCCAGACTAAGCAGCTCCAGTTCAGCCTCTCCTCACCAGGCAGTGCTCCAGTCCCCTTATTATCCTCGTAGCCCAACCTGGGATTCTCTCCATCAGATCCCTGTCCCTCTTCAACTGGGGAGCCCCAAACTGAAGGCACTACTCAAGATGAGGTCTCAACAGGGCAGAGTAGAAGCAGAGGAGAACATCTTAGATCTGCTTGTGGCAGGTGGATGTATGCTCTGGGTTCCTTGGTGAGCTGCAGAAGAAGCAGCATGGGTGAGAAGATGGAGCAAGACAGACAGCATGTTCCATGGCAAAAGTGTGAGAGGAGCCAACACTGAAAGAACACAATTCACAAACTCAGGGGAGAGCTTTCTCATTTGGGTAGGGGAGGTAAAAATACTGGACATGGAATATCTCTTCTATGGAACAGGTAGAGAGAGTTGGGCTTGTCCAGCCTTGAGATGAGAAGGTTCAGGGGAGACATTTCAGTATTTAAAGGAGGCCTGTAAGAAAACTGGGGACAGACTTCCTAGCAGAGTCTATCGTAACAGCACAAGGGGTGATGGTCTGGAAGTAAAAGAGGGAGATGTAGACTAGAGAGAAGAAACCTTTTACATTGAGGGTGGTGTGACCCTGGCGCAGGTTGCACAGAGAGGTGCTAGATGCCAGGTGAGGTTGGATGGGGTTCTGAGAAACCTTTACCTAACTGCAGATGTCCCTGCTGACTCTGGGGGATTTGGAGTAGACGAACCTTAAAGGTCTCTTCCAACCCAAACCATTCTATCGTTTTGTGATACAACTTGACCCTAGTATGACTACTTCTGCCCAGTGGGACCTCAACTTGATAAAACAGTTTCATGCTCAAACTGGAGGACTTGCTCTAGCTTTAGGAAAACACTGGACCTGTTCCAGCACAAGGAAAAAACAATCTGTGAAGCCCAAGTATGTGCAAAATCATGGTGGAGATCAGGCAGCATTTTTCCAACAGAGGCAGCAGAAGAAGGGTTGCATCTAGCTTGAGACAGAGCACAATAACTTTTAAGGGGATTTCACAGAATCAAAGAATGTTCTGGGTTGGAATGGACCTCCAGAGGTCATCTCTGGCCTGGTGACCCTGTTAGTGGCATTGCAGAAAGCTGCTAGACTTGAAGGTTCAATTTTAGCTCATTGTGTTTAAGGAAGCTGAATTCAACCTGAAACAAGTGCAGGGGGAGGATCAGAGGATGAGTGTGTCCTGTTTAGGAAAATTGAAGAGGTTGACTTGTTTAGCTCATCAAAACACAGGTTTGGAGGAGATCTGATCATGCTCTATAAATAGAATGGGAGCTGAACAGTAGAGAGGGAGAAAAGCTATTTAAACTTAAAGACAGCATTGGCATTGGAACAGATGGGGATAAACTGGTCATGAATAAATTTAGGTTGGAAAGTGGAAGATGTTTTTTAACCACTGGAGAAATGAGATTCTGGACAAGGCTTCCAAGGGGAAAAAGAAATGAATTCCTGGAACTTGCTAAGTTTATGAGGTGCTGACTGCAACAGCAGAGAGCTGGCCTTGAAGATCCTAGACTTTAAAATCACCATCAGTGGGCTGAATAGCCCACCCAGACCTACAGCTATTGTCTTGCCTCTTCTCACTGATGTTCTGCTCTGCCCTGCTTGTGTTTGAAGGGAATCCTGGCAATGCTAACAACAAACACTGCTCTGTTTGCTTAGGAAGGAAACCCAGGTTGCTGGAAAGCATGAAGAGATGGAAACAACTCCCCTCTTCCAACAAAGCACTGAAGATGGTTTTGCTTCTTTCAGTGGTAGCTGAGGGTAAATAACATGAGGATGCTTGGTCTTGCAAGGAAGGAGACCTCACATAGCCAGCATGGTGAGAGCACGCAGGTAGCAGTTACTGTGCCAGCTGATGTGCTGGGAAGCAGAACCTGGCTCACCTACACACAACGAGAGCACGTTGTTTGCAGGGGAGCCTCCTCAGCTGGACAGATGGAAGCCAAACGAGCCATGTTTCTCCAGGGACAGGTGGCTGCTGCTTTAACTCATACAGCTGTAAATCTTTCCTCTTGGAGCACAGTCCTGAATTTGGGCTAGGAATCTGGTCCTGATTCACTGAATCCCTGCCCTGGTGAGACTCATCTTGAGTACTGCCTTCAGTTTGGGGATCCCCAGTTGAAAAGGGACAGGGATCTGCTGGAGAGTCCAAGGGAGGGCTATGAGGGTGATGAGGGGACTGGAGCACTGCCTGGTGAGGACAGACTGAGGGACCTGAGGCTGCTTAGTCTGGAGAAGAGAAGACTGAGAGGGGATCTAACGAATGTTTCTAAATATCTGAGGCCTGGAGGTCAGTAGAGAGGGGACAGGCTCTGCTCACTTGCTCCCTGGAATAAGACAAGGAGCAGTGGATGGAAGCTGCAGCACAGGAGGTTCCAGCTCAACACAAGTGGGAACTTGTTTACTGTAAGGGTCCCAGAGCACTGGCACAGGCTCCCCAGAGAGGTTGTGGAGTCTCCTTCTCTGGAGCCTTTCAAGGCCTGTCTGGATGTGTTGCTGTGTGACCTGAGCCAGACTGTACGGTCCTGCTGTGGCAGGGGGGTTGGGGACTTGGACTCAATGATCTCTTTGGGTCCTTTCCAACCCCTGACATCCTGTGAAGAGCTCAGCTGCTGGCTCCGTGTCCTTTATGGCCTAGACTCCAGTGGGTGGCATTTGGTAGGACTGAATTCTGAAATCAAGGTGACAGAAAATTAACACAGTTTAAAAAAGGACATAAATCACAGAAATCCCTTCCTTCTGGGAGCTCTGTGGAACAAGTCTCTGTTCCCTTCTGGTGCAGGTCACAACCCTTCCACAAACAGAAGAATGTAAGCATAGAGATTTTCTTCCTTCAAGATGCGTGAGGACAGCAGGACCAGGAATCCTGGCTAGACTCCAGTGGCTGAGAGCAGAACAGTATTCCTGACTTTATTCCCTATGCCAAGTTGGTCAGTGAAGCTACAGCCTGGCCAGCTGCGTGAGACTTGGAAAACAAGGAAGGATTGGATTCCAGGGAAGAGCTGAGCTCCTGCCATTTATGGGACTGAGTTAGGTACCCAAATTCCTTGTACAGATAATCCATGGAGCTCATAGTCACAGAATCCCAGGAGGAGCAAAAAGGGGCCTCTGGAGAGCATCCAGTCCAAGCCCTCTGCTAAAGCAGGTTTGCCTTGGAGCAGGTTGCAGATGAAGGCATCCAGGTGGATGCTTGAAGTCTCCAGTGACAGAGTCCACAACTTGTCTTGCATTTTCTCTCCGTGGCACTGTGCCTCTCTTTCCATGCCCTTCACTGGTGTTTAAACCCTCACATTCTTGTGGCTAATTAACATGTCCCCATCTCTGCCATCTGATCCTCTCCTTAGGTTCGCTCAAGGCCTCTTCAATCAAGGGCCAGCCTGGTAGCATTGTGATGTCTCAGGCTGGCCTCTTAAGAACCCAATCCCTCAGTAAACACAGAACAAATGAGGTAATTAGGCAAATGTAAACAGGACGAGAGGGGCCCTTTCCCCCTCCTGAGAGCAGGAGTTTAGATTTACAGTGTGGAGAGATGCAGATACCAGCAGTCCCCCTACGAAGCGAAATTCCTCATCTAATTTCATTAGGGAATAATTTCTTCTGTCAGGAATAGAAGCCTGCCACCAGGCTGCTTCTGGGATACATCAAGCCTCATCTGATGACAACAAGTGGAGTGACAGCATAGCCTCTCCTCCATTTACCTTGAACAAACCTCACGATTGGGAACCCAGGGGGAAGGGAGATGGGCAGCGAGTCACAGCCCCGGCACACATCACACAACAGCCTCCTGCCTCGCTCTGTAACCTCAAAATATGCCACATGTCCACCAGAAGGTCAGCTCAGAAATCACAGGTATCACAGAAATCACAGAAACATCCTCTTGACCCTCACCCTTCATCTATTGATCAACTATGAGGAGATCTTCTCTCAATCTTCTCTTCTCAAGGCTCTCAGCCTTTCCTCCTCACAGAGATGCTCCATGCCTCTCATCATCTTCACAGCCTCTGCTGGACTCTTTCCAGTAGCTCCTTATCTCCCTTGAAGTGCCAAGTCTAGAACTCACAGAATCACAGCATCACAGCAACATCCAGGTTGGCAAAGCCCCACCAAGCCCAACCTATAACCCTACTCTACAAGACTGACCTTAAACCATATCCCTAAGCACCACATCCTTAAAAACATCCAGAGGTGGTGATTCCACCAGCTCCCTGGGCAGCTCATTCCAGTCCCTGACCACTCTCTCTGTGAAAAACCTTTTCCTCATCATAGAATGGTTTAGGTTGGAAAGGATCTCAAAGATCATCTAGTTCCAACACCCCATCATAGGCAGGGACACTAATGTCCAACCTAAATCTCCCCAGTCTCAGCTTGAGGCCATTCCCCCTTGCTCTGTCTCCTGTGAGAAGAGACCAGCTCCAGCCTCTCCACAATGCCCCTTCAGGTAGTTGTAGAGAGCAGTGAGGTGTCCCTTCAGCCTCCTCTTCCTCAAACTACTCATCCCCAGCTCCTTCAGTCGCTCCTTTTCCTTCACTCCATTTCAGGCACTGTGGGGTTAAGCTGGTGCTAATAAGTTAAATTCAGCTGGGCCCATTCCCTGGCCTGGATCCACTGCCACAGAATGCTCACAGCTGTGTGATCAGACTCTCTGCCTTTCTAAGACAGGGTGGCTCCCTCCTTGCTCTCTTCTAGCTTCCAAAGCGTGCCCAAGAACGGTCAGGAAATGAGCTGGTTGGCCTGGGCTAGAGGTGACTGGGAACTCCTCAGGCAATATAAAAGACCCAATGACCCAGTTCTTGCCCTGGTCCTGTTTAATTTACTATAACAGATGCAGCATAAGGAGTACAGAGGAAAAAAAAAGAAGCTTTGTCCTCCTAGTGAAGAAATAATTGCTTGAGAGGCAGCTCTGGGCAATTTGATTCTGGAGCCTCTGTTACAAGAGGACTATGGATGTGCTGGAAGGTGTCCAGAGAAGGGCCACAAGGATGAGCAGAGGGCTGGAGCTGCTCTGCTGTGAGGAGAGACTCAGGGAGTTGGGGCTGTTCAGTCTGGAGAGGAGAAGGCTCCCAGCTGACCTTATTGTTGCCTTTCAGTATCTTACAGGTCTAGAAGAAAGTTGGGGAGGGACTTTTTAGGCTGTCAGGTTGTGATAGGACTAGGGGGAATGGAACAAAGCTGGAAATGGGCAGATTCAGACTGGATGTTAGGAAGAAGTTGTTCAGCATGAGGGTGGTGAGAGCCTGGAAGGGGTTGGCCAGGGAGGTGGTGGCAGCCTCATCCCTGGAGGTGTTTAAGGCCAGGCTGGATGAGGCTCTGGACAGCCTGATCTGGTGTGAGGTGTCTCTACCCATGGCAGTGGGATTGGAGCTGGCTGATCCTTGCGGTCCCTTCCAGCCCTGACTGATTCTATGATTCCATTTATTTCTCATACTTGACCCCTGGTATTGGAAAAGCAATGATCTTGGTCAGCCTGCTGCTCTGGAAGTGCCCAACCTGCACATTGAATTCCTGCTTGTCAAGAATTTACCTTCGGCAAGTCAAATGTGGAACAAATTCTGCACTGCCTGCACTGACCTCTCTCTCTAAAAAGACTCCTGCACAGCAAACTCTGCTGCAAAACAGTACTCCTTCATCAAAAACACAAACCAAAACACAACCTGCATTTGCTGGCCAAAACATCTTGCCCTGGTGAGCACGGGTAACATTGCCATCTAGTGACTCCTCCCATAGTAGTTAATTAGTCAGGCTAGAGTCACTCAAGTTCAACAAGGCATTTGCTGGATTGGCAAGGCACTGTGACCAGCAGGTTGAGGCAGGTTCTCCTCCCCCTCTGCTCTGCCCTAGGAAAGCTACAGCTGGAGTACTGGGTCGAGTTTTTCACAGAGAGAGTGGTCAGGGACTGGAATGAGCTGCCCAGGGAGTTGGTGGAGTCACCCACCCAGGATGTGTTCAAGGTTCCTTTGTATGTGGTGCTTGGGGATATGATTTAAGGTCAGTCTTGTGGAGTAGGGTTATAGGTTGGGCTTGGTGGGGCTTTGCCAACCTGGATGTTGCTGTGATTCTGTGAGTTCTAGACTTGGCACTTCAAGGGAGATAAGGAGCTACTGGAAAGAGTCCAGCAGAGGCTGTGAAGATGATGAGAGGCATGGAGCATCTCTGTGAGGAGGAAAGGCTGAGAGCCTTGAGAAGGGAAGATTGAGAGAAGATCTCCTCATTGTTGATCAATAGTTGAAGGGTGAGGGTCAAGAGAACGAGGCCAGACTCTTTTCACAAGTGCCAGTGGGAACCCAAAAAGTTTCATCTAAACATGAGGGAAAATGTTGTGTGATAATGATGAACCTCTGGAGCAGGTTGCCCAGAGAGGCTGTAGAGTTTCCTTCTCTGGAGCAATTCAGACCTCACCTGGACATGATCCTGGGCAACCTGCTCTGGGTGACCCTGCTCTTTAGCAGTGGTGTTGGACTAGACGATCCCCAGAGGTCCCCTTCAAACTCTACCATTATGTGATCTCTCTTCTACAAGCCAGCTAACACCATGCCTGAAAGTCAGGGCTGCAGGAGCATCCCTGCTGTGCTAGGATGTTGCCAGAGATGTTCACACAGCTGAGCTGCAAGACAGCTCTATGTGTGCATTGGGAGGGACGACCAACAGATGCTGACATCTGTAAAGACTCATTCCTCCAGTACAACACATATATAGTCAATATTATTCCTTTCCTATAGCTCCTTTGGAATCATTGCCACAACAAGCTCCTGGCTAAACTGGCAGCTCGTGGCTTGGACAAATTCACTCTGTGCTGGGTCAGGAACTGGCTGGAAGGCCGAGCCCAGAGAGTGGTGGTCAATGGTGCCACATCCAGTTGGCAGCCAGTCACTAGTGGTGTTCCCCAGGGATCAGTGATGGGCCCAGTCCTGTGCAATATCTTTATTGATGATCTGGATGAGGAGATTGAGTCCAGCATCATTAAGTTTGCAGATGACACCAAGCTAGGAGCAGGTGTTTATCTGTTGGAAGGTAGGAGAGCCCTGCAGAGGGACCTGGACAGGCTGGATGGGTGGGCAGAGGCCAATGGGATGAAATTTAACAAGGCCAAGTGCAGGGTTCTGCACTTTGGCCACAACAACCCCAAGCAACGCTACAGGCTGGGGACAGAGTGGCTGGAGAGCAGCCAGGAGGAAAGGGACCTGGGG
>WAAF01001124.1:129835-140021 GCA_013400475.1 Tricholaema leucomelas | reverse complement strand
TTGTGCCAAGGGAAGTATAGGCTGGATGTTAGGAGGAAGTTCTTCACAGAGAGAGTGATTGGCATTGGAATGGGCTGCCCAGGGAGGTGGTGGAGTCACCGTCCCTGGGGGTGTTCAGGAAAAGCCTGGATGAGGCACTTAGTGCCATGGTCTGGTTGACTGGATAGGGCTGGGTGCTAGGTTGGACTGGATGATCTTGGAGATCTCTTCCAACCTGATTGATTCTATCCTATTCTATTCTATTCTATTTCAGCTCTTCTCCCTCTGAGCTTCTCCAGCCACAGCAGACAGCTCCTGTTTTTCAGCCAAAACGAGCTGGGACCAGCTAATAGAAGGACACAAAATAACAGAAATAGCTGAAGCAGTATTTTGTGACACTTGCTGAGTGTCATGTTCCTGAAGTCATGCTGACAGGTCACACATTGTTTCCATCCCATCCCATTTTTTCCAGAGCAGGTAGCTCACATTTAAGCTCTGTTTGTGCTTGGTGCTCCATTCCTGGTCAAAGCTGGCAGCCCTCATCTTGGTTGCACCATGTGCCAAGAGTGTAACTTAGACTTAGGTTATCTTTGGACAGCAACTTGAAATCTAATTATTACTAGTAAACAAGGCAATCTGCTTGCATTCTGCTCCGTGTTTGTTGCTGCCCTGAGAATAACCCTGCATGTAAATAGCAACATTCATCCAGGGACTTCAAGTCCATTGGAATAACAGGGATTCAGTCTCTAGTCCCTGGGCAAGGTAGTAGGCACATGGGCTTGAGGATGCTAATTTTGTCCTCACTTGCTCTCTGTGTCTTAGTTATTATTGCTGAGTTGCTCAGGCCCAAGGAAACATGTCCAGAGAAGGGCACCGAGGCTGGTGAGGGGCCTGGAGCACAGCCCTGTGAGGAGAGGCTGAGGGAGCTGGGGGTGTGCAGCCTGCAGAAGAGGAGGCTCAGGGCAGACCTCATTGCTGTCTACAGCTACCTGAAGGGAGGCTGTAGCCAGGTGGGGTTGGTCTCTTCTGTCAGGCACCCAGGGACAGAACAAGAGGACACAGCCTCAAGCTGTGCCAGGGCAGGTATAGGCTGGATGTTAGGAAGAAGTTTTTCACAGAGAGAGTGATAGACTTTGGAAAGGGCTGCCTGGGGAGGTGGTGGAGTCCCCATCCCTGGAGGTGTTTAAGAGGAGGCTGGCTGAGGCACTTAGTGCTGTGGGTTAGTTAATTAGAAAGGTTTGGTGACAGCTTGGATGTGATGATCTCAGAGGTCTTTTCCAACCTGCTTAATTCTGTGTGATTGAAAGGCTAAGTTGTCTGAGGCCAAGCAGTGCCTGAGAGGCTGTGTTCAGAGCATGTGCTCCAGCTGGGCAGCCTGCTGTCATGAGTGCATCTCTGCCACGATGGTGCAAGGAGACAATTCTGGTGAATTTTGACACCTAAGGAAGCTTATTAACTTACTAACCAGGCCTACTGTGACAGGACAAGAGCTGATGGCCTAAAGGTAAAAGAGGGAGATTTAGGCTGGGGAGAAGGAAGAAATGTTTTACACTGAAGGTGGTGAAACACTTGCTGAAAACAGATTGCTCAGAGACGTGGTAGAAGCCACACACCTGGAACTATTCCAGGTCAGGTTGTTTGGGCCTCCGAGCAACCTGCTCCAGTTGCAGATGCCTCTGCTGACTGCTGGGGTTTTGGGCTAGATGAGCTTTAAACATCTCTTCCAGCCCAAACCATTCTGCAATTCTATGATGCTGTTACCTGATGTTCTGAATTGATCAACGTGTCTGAGCAAGTGTTCTGTGCCAGAGTGCAGCAGAGTGATGCTCTTAGCAGTCAGGTCTGGCTGGGACTCCACCTGGCTGTGATAAATGCCCTTTTGGTGGCAATTCAGACAACAATCACATTCTTTGTGCGTTTATTTCCCAGCCATCTCACCAGATGTAAGGAAGAAATTTGCCACAGTGTGGTGGTGACTTGTTGGAAGAAGTTGTCCAGAGTAGTTGTGGATGCCCTATCCCTGTCAGTATTTAAGGCCAGGTTGGACAGGACTTTGAGCAACCTATTCCACATGAAGATGGGGGCTGGAACTAGAAGGCCCTCATGGTGCTTTCTAACCCAAACCATCCTGGGATGAATATACAGCTGGTCATCACAGAACACTGCTATTTCATTTAAAGACCAGGGAAAAAAAAGTCATTTACCAGAAAAAGGTGGACTCTGGTGCATACCATGAGTTAGTTTTGCCTGGAGTTTGTGGAAGTCTAAGTCAAGAAGAGGGATGCTGCTTTACTCCATACCTGATTGCTTAACTTCAGTAGGAAAAGCCTTACTCTCCAAGATCTGGACATGAAGCTCTCTCCCCACTTTTCCAGTCCCCAAAGCCCTGCTGCTACATCAGCCCCTGAAAACAGAAGCTTGAAGACCTGCGTCCTTGCCCCATCCCATCCATGCAGCAGAAGGGGAAAGGTGAACCTGACAGAGCTTTGTCTGGACATAAGCTGCCCTACCAATCATAGAGTCATAGAGTCATAGAATCAGTCAGGGTTGGAAGGAACCACAAGGATCAGCCAGTTCCAACCCCTCTGCCATGGGCAGGGACACCTCACACTAGATCAGGCTGTCCAGAGCCTCATCCAGCCTGGCCTTAAACACCTACAGGGATCAGGCTGCCACCACCTCCCTGGCCAACCCTTTCCAGGCTCTAACCACCCTCATGCTGAACAACTTCTTCCTAACACCCAGTCTGAATCTACCCATTTCCAGCTTTGTTCCATTCCCCCCAGACCCAGCACTCCCTGACAGCCTAAAAAGTCCCTCCCCAGCTTTCTTGTAGCCCACTTCAGATACTGAAAGGTCACAATAAGGTCACCTGGGAGCCTTCTCTTCTCCGAACTGAACAGCCCCAACTCCCTCAGTCTCTCCTCATAGGAAAGGTGCTCCAGCCCTTTGCTAATCCTCGTGGCCCTTCCCTGGACACCTTCCAGCACCTCCATAGCCCTCTTGTACCAGGGGCTCCAGAGCTGGACGCAGTACTCCAGGTGAGGTCTCACAGTGCAGAGCAGAGGGGGAGGATCACTTCTGTCTCCCTGCTGCCCACACTGCTCTTGCTGCAGCCCAGGCTTTGGTTGCTCTCTGGGCTGCAAGAGCACAGTGAGGGCTCATATTGAGCTTCTTGTCCATCAGCACCCCCAAGTCTCTCTCCTCAGTGCTGCTCTCAAGCCAGTTCATGCCCAGTCTATATCAGTGCTTGGGATTGCTTTGATTCAAGCACTGTGGCACAGTGGCCCCCCTCCTCACCCTCATGTACATTGTGTCCCACACCATGCAGGTGGCTCATGCCATGGGGACTCAGATGCCTGGAATGAATCTGAGACTCAAACTTCCCTTTTTAAGGAAGGAGATTGGGCTTTGGGGATTTTTTGATATAATTTAATTTTATTTTGCTTTCTTGTTATGTGTCAACATGTTTAGTTAAAAATGCCTCACTAGAGGAGCTGTTTGGCATGGAGTGAGAATGTGGGTGGGAGTAGGAGGAAGAAAGACTTAAAGTTTCTCTGTACTGTCTGGTTTTGGAGTGACAAGAGGAGGAAAAGAGGATTTGCCACTATTTAAAGAAAGTCAGGCAGACAAAGTGAGAGAAAGTTACTCTTTGTCTACCACAGTGATGCAGGATCATGGGATATCTAAGGTCGGAATGGGCGTCAGGAACACAACCTCTTTTCCAGACAAGTGTGGATAGGGGTAGATGTCCTTGCTCAGTGCAGGGGGCTTGGGCTAGACAGCCTCTGAAGGCCCCTTCCAACCCAAACCATTCCACGATTTTATGTCTGCATGCAGAAAAATACAGAGAAGGTGGGATCCTGGTGGAAAGCAAGAGAGAGAAGGTGGGGTGCTGGTGGAAAGCATGGCCTTGAGAACCTTGAAACCAGCATGCTTTCATTGTGGGGCTGCTAAAAGGGCTGTCAGTTGGCTTTTCAACAGGTCATCTTATGATACTCTTGCAGACTCTGTTACCTCGTTTCCAGGCTCACATCACAGACATCAGGAGTTAGAAGGGACAAAAAGAGATCATCAAGGCTAATCCCCCTGCCACAGCAGCACCATACAATCTAGCTCAGGGCACACAGCAACACATCCAGACAGGCCTTGAAAGGCTCCAGAGAAGGAAACTCCACAACCTCTCTGGGGAGCCTGTGCCAGTGCTCTGGGACCCTTACAGGA
Source organism: Tricholaema leucomelas (assembly GCA_013400475.1). Lineage (NCBI taxonomy): Eukaryota > Metazoa > Chordata > Aves > Piciformes > Lybiidae > Tricholaema lacrymosa > Tricholaema leucomelas. Next base: position 135,818 of record WAAF01001124.1, on the reverse strand, counting down.
AAGAAGTTCTCCCTTATGTTGAGCTGGAACCTCCTGTGCTGCAGCTTCCATCCATTGCTCCTTGTCCTATCCCAGGGAGCAAGTGAGCAGAGCCTGTCCCCCCTCCTGACTCCCAGCCCTCAGATATTTATGAACATGTATTAGATCCCCTCTCAGTCTTCTCTTCTCCAGACTAAACAACCTCAGGTCCCTCAGCCTCTCCTCATTAGGCAGTGTTCCAGTCCTCTAATCCTCCTTGTAGCCTCCTTGGACTGTCTCCAGCAGATCCCTGTCCCTCTTCAACTGAGGGGCCCTAAACTGAAAGCAATACTCAAGATGAGGTCTCACCAGGGTAGAGTAGAGGCGAAGGAGAACCTCCCTGGATCTGCTGGACACACTCTTCTTAATGCCCCCCAGGATCCCATTGGCCCTCTTGGCTGCAAGGGCACATTGCTGCCCCATGGACAACTTGATATCCACCAGGACTCCTACATGATCCATGAAGACACAGCAGCCTGCAGCTTCCACTCCTACCTTCCAGTCATGATAGCAGAATCACATCCTGTGGAGGAGCAGAACTCTGGCCTGGGTGGTGAGACATGGACACAGAACTGAGAAATCACATTTAACCACTGCAAGAAAGCAAGACCTGTATTTCCATGGGGTGGCCAAGACCCAACAAGTTTGGGTTACAGAATCCCAGAATCCCAGCATGGTGAGATTTGGAAGAGACCTCTGGAGATCACCCAGTCCGACCCCTTGCTAAAGCAGGGTCATCCAGAGCAGACTGCCCAGGGTCAAAATGTCCAGATGGGTTTGGGAATCTCTCCAGAGAGGGAGACTCCACTCTGGGCAGCCTGCTGCAGTGCTCCACCACCCTCACAGGAAATAATTTCATCCTCATCTGAATGATAACTTCCTCATGTTCAGATGTCACCTTCTGGGTTCTAGATTGTGCCCATTGCTCCTTGTCCTGTTGCTGGGCACCACTGAAAAGAATCTGGCTCCATCTTCTTGTCTTCTGTCCTTTAAGTCTTGCTGAATACTGATCTGATCCCCCCTGGGTCTGCTCTTCTCCAGGATCAACAGCCCCAGGGCTCTCAGCCTTTGCTCCTTACAGAGCTGCTCCAGGCCCTACAGAATCTTTGTAGCCTCTACTGGACTCCATTTAGTAGTTCCCTGTGACTTTTGAGCTGGGCAGCTCAGAACTGACACATTGCTTCACAGTAGACGTTTATCAACATCTTTTATCAGTCCAAGGGAAGTGGAAAATCGTTGCTGGCACAATCTGTAAATGTCACAGTCTCCAGCAAAGCGATGAAACCCGTCAGGAACAGGTCAGTCACACCCAAGCAATCTGGATCGCTTACTTAGGCAGCTCATTTGCACAGCCTCTGGTTTTAACGGGGCCAAAATCATGGCCAATAATTGGGAAACAAAGAGTGTAAGTCACTGGAGATTGGAGGCAGCATCCTGGAAAGCAGCTGCCCTGACCAGCTTGGAACTGTGGTGTTGGAACAAGCCTGCAGCACTGCAGGTGAGGGCTAATGAAGCCCTTGGACCTGATGGATACAGGATTCATATCGTCTCCAGCGTTCCCGAGGCCACTGCTCAAACACTGGACCACAGTTATGGGTGTCCACATTTGAGACATTAAAAAAGCCTTACAGGGGTTGATTCTTGTCCCAGGGTGAACCTGTGGTCTGAAATCTTTCCCTCCAAAGTTGCTCGAAGCCAAGTGGGGGAAGTTTGGTGTGAAAAGTGTTAGAGGAAATTCTTCCTCTTTAACTGGGATTCCTGTAAAAGGGAGATGTTGTAACAGCAGGGGATTTTCACTCCAAAAAACGATGGAGCATGAGGTCATTTTCCCCTCAATCGAGAAAAGGGTGACCAGGAGTTCATTCCCCGCTAATTACGGAGGGAAGGGAGAGTGAAAAGGGTTTGCAGAAGTTTGAAGCTAGGAAGGAGAGAGAGAAGAAATTAACAGAGGAATAAAAGGCGACCAAGGTTCCGGGCTAGCGCTTCCCTGGTGGAAAGAGACGTGCTGGTTTAGGCTACAGGTCTGAGTTTTATCTGCTCCCTGGGGCTAAATAAAAGGTTTCTAGGAAAGCGGATTCTGGAAGAAGGTTGGGTAGCTATGCCCAGCCTCAGAGAAATGATTGTCAGGACACAGGGAACGGTCCTGGCACATGCTGCATGTGAAAAGCCTTTGGAGAAGGTACCAGATCGCTAATTCCCTGCCAATCCTCACATTTTCTTGCAAACCACTGCACACCCCATCAAGCTTAGGAAATGCAGACTTGGGAGCTCATATGTCTTTAGGCTTAATGTGCTTCTATGGCCCAGATGCAGCCCACTCACCGCAGGCACATGGACCACCAGGAGTTTCTAAACCGCATCTGGAGTCCTTCTGGGCTCAGAGGATAAAACTGAGCCTGTTGAGGTCAACAGGAGTCTTTTTACTGACTTCAGCAGGCTTTAGATCATGGCCTTCCCACGCTAGCTGAGAGCACCACCGCTGACAAGGGTGTAACAGAGGATGGCAAACAGCATCGTTCTGGTAGCCTGGTATGTCACAAGCTGTTTGCTGGGGCCTGGGGTTATTTTTCCTCAGATCAATGCATTTGTCAGTGTCTCTAGGAATCCACATGCTGAACTGGGTCGGTATATTGAGACATTCAAGGCTGCAGAGCTTTACCTCTGGTTCTTGATGCTCAGAGGGCTGGAGAAGCTCTGCTATGAGGCCAGGCTATGAGAGTTGGGGCTCTGCAGCCTGGAGAAGAGAAGGCTTCAAGGAGACCTTGGAGTGGCCTTCCAGTGTCTGAAGGGGGCTACAGGAGGGATGGGGAGGGACTACTGACAAGATCTTATAATGACAGGATGAGGAGAAATGGGTTTGAACTGGCAGAGAGGAGATTGAAACTGGATGTTGGGAAGAAGTTCTTTTCAGTGAGGGTGGTGAGACACTGACACAGCCCAGGGAGATCGTGGATCATAGAATGTGGTTTGAAGATAGCATTATGTACTTCTGTGATCCACAACCTCCCTGAAGGTGTTCAAGGCAAGGTTGGATGAGGCCTTGAGTGACCTGTTCTAGTGGCAGATGTCCCTGCCTATGGCAGGGGGCTGGAACTGGATGATCCTTGAGGTCCCTTCCCCCCACCTTTGTGGTGGGAGTGCTGGATGAGATCCGTATGAGAAAAGTGCTTCAAGGAGCCTGTGGAGTGCAGTTTGGCAGCCACAGACCTGGTCATAATTTGCTTCATTGCAAGAAGAAGCCGAATTATCCCATCTTCCCACAGATGAAAAGGCTGAGGAAGGGATTACAACCATCCTCTAATTGATCTCAATCCTACTCACTCATCACAACAGATCAGTCTCTCCCTCCCAGAAATCACCTTACAATTTAAAGCTAGTTGGTGTCTCTGCATCCCAGTACCCACTTGGAGATTTATTTCCCCTCTTTAAGATTGGTCAAGAAGGGTTTTTTGGGTTTTTTTTTTTTCTAGGTTTGTTATTTTGTCTGACTAAATGGAAATGTTTGCAGCACAGAGGTGACACTGAGCCCTCCGGGACATTGTTGTTTTAATTTGAACATGAATCTCCCCGTTGGAGTTTGGTGATATTAATTTCCCTTAGACAAGTGCAGCACAGACACATACATTCACTCTTGTCATCTCCAGCTTTCTTGACAAGGCTGTGGGGGCTGAAGTCTGGCCAAAGATGAATATCTGTTTTACAAGGAGATGAATTATGAGCTATATTTTATCTCCATGGCGTAAAATTTGATAACTTATCTCAGGGCAGATTTAGATTAGACATTAGGAAGGAGTACTTCACCAGGGGGGTGGTGAGAGACTGTAGCAGGTTGCCCAGGCAGGTGGTGGAAGCCTCATCCCTGGATGTTTTTAAGGCCAGGCTGGATGTGGCTGTGGGCAACCTATTCCAGGATAATTAACAAGGATGAAAACCTGTTCATGTATCACTTCAGATACTCTGAATGTTGCTTGCCAACAGAAGTTGGTGGCTTTTTTTGGAGAGAGTAATATTACAAAGAACTGATCTAGTGTGAGGTGTCCCTACCCATGGCAGGAGGGTTGGAATTGGATGATCCTTGTGGTCCCTTCCAACCCTGCCCATTCTGTGATTCTATGATAAGTTAAATATCTCTTTCGGTAAAAAAAAAACACCCTATGGGACCAGTGATGTCTCATCATTGCATCCTGGTGTCCTCTCTTCTACATGAATCATAGAACTATAGAATGGTTTGGCTTGGAAGGTACATTTGAAGGTCATCTAGCCCAACCCCCTTCAGTAAGCAAAGAGATCTTCAACTAGAACAGGCTGCTCCAAACAACCTAACCTGGAATCTACCACCGCTCTGGGCAACCTGGGCCAGTGTCTCAATACCCACAGCATAAATCATTTCTTCCTTCTCTCTAGTCTGAATCTCCCTCTTTTAGCTTCAAACCATCACCCCTTGTCCTGTCACAACAGGCCCTGATAAAAAGTCTGTCCCTAGCTTGCTTAGAGGCCCCTTGAAGCTCTGAAAGGCTACCAGGAAGTCTCCCTGGAGACCTTCTCCAAGTTGAACAACACCAATTCTCTGAGTCTGGCCTCAGCCTGAATCTTAACCTTGAATCTGAATCTTAGGCACTCTTTCAGTGCCACATTTTGATTTCTCCCACTGAGAATTTGATATTAACTATTCCCTGCTACCTTCCAAGGATCCCAGAATCCCAACAAGATAGGTATTACCTCTGGCCATCATGTACTGCAAATCCCCTGCTACAGCAGGGCACACACAGCAGCTTGAGCAGGATCACAATCTCCAGGTGGGTTTGGAATCTCTCCAGAGAAGGAGACTCCAGAATCTCTCTGGGCAGCCTGTTACAGAGCTCCAGCACTCTTACAAGAAAGAATTTTCTCCTCCAGTTTAGACGCAGGTAAAGGTAGCCCAGAATCCCAGCATGGTAGGGCTTGGAAGTGACCTCTGGAGGTCACTTTGTCCAACCCCTCTGCTGAAACATGGCCACCTGGATCATGTTACACAGGTTCATGTCCACAGGAGTTTGGGATCTCTCAACAGAAGGAGACTCCACAACCTCTCTGGACAGCCTGCTCCAGGCCTCCAGCACCCTCACAGCAAAGAAGTTTTCCTTCATGTTCAGGTGGGACCTTCTGGGTTCCAGTTTATGCCCACTGCTCCTTGTCCTGTGTACTGGGCCTGTGTATCTTTCTATGCACTGGCTCAATCTGACCCTTACAGCCATCTAAGGGAGTCATAAAAACATGGAATCATAGAATCAGTCAGGATTGGAAGGGACCACAAGGATTGGACAGTTCCAACCTCCCTGCCATGGGCAGGAACACCTCACACTAGATCAGGCTGTCCAGAGCCTCATCCAGCCTGGCCTTAAACACCTCCAGGCATGAGGCTGCCACCACCTCCCTGGCCAACCCATTCCAGGCTCTCACCACCCCCATGCTGAGCAACTTCTTCCTAACACCTGGTCTGAATGTACCCATTTCTAGCTCTGTTCCATTCCCCCCAGTCCTATCACTACCTGACAGCCTAAAAAGGCCCTCCCAAACTTTCTTGTAGCCCCCTTCAGATACTGAAAGGCTACAATAAGGTCACCTCAGAGCCATCAAGACTCCATCATATCTTTGAAATCCTCTTCTTTGGAAGCTGCTGGTGGGAACAATCCATCAGTTGAATGGTAACAGCTGCCCCTCTTGCTGTTGCTTTTATGAGCATGTTTGCATTCAATCCATGTGTTCCATCCCCATGTTTGTTTTCTCTCACGATAACAAAAAATACTTCTGAGCAATAAAAATGTGTGCAGCACATCTGAAGGACATCTACTTCTACTCTTAAAAAACAAATCTGCCTTCTGCAGATTTCCACTAATGTGAACAATAGTCCTCAGGTCACAGTTTCTAAAGCCTTTTCTTTCTTTCTTTCTTTCTTTCTTTCTTTCTTTCTTTCTTTCTTTCTTTC